>NTHP01000815.1:84757-120043 GCA_003416845.1 Oplegnathus fasciatus | reverse complement strand
CAGCAAATTGTGAGGCACTGTTGTGCTTTAATACAATGACGTAGGTTTTTTAACTTGTTTTGTTTAGCATAGTTTAATAGTGACAAAAAAATCCAACCACAGTTTTAACTGTGTCCACACTAAGACCCATTTATTGAAATATTGAAAGTGACTAAAGTTTCTTGCCATGTGAGTTTTGATAGGCACTGTCTTTGTCAGAAACTGGTTTAAACATTGATTAGCTCTGACATTTTATATGGTGAGAGAATGAATGAGTCAAGACCAGAGTTATCTTCCATTCGATCTTTATGCTGAAATTGAGTCATTCTGTCTTCCAGCAGGTATGTTGATGGGTGCCCAGCTGTGTGTAGGTGTGCTGAAGGCTCACTGCTCATTTGGTGTGTTGCCAGAGGTAGTATTAGTATGTTAGTATGGCCACTGAACAATTTTAAGGTACAGTCCAAGTCTAAACCTCAATACACACAAAGCCAATCTAGCATACAAATCAGAATAAAGGGGTAAAGTAATAGTTTTCTACATGTTGGTTTGTGAGTTCTCTCGTTTTTAACTTTTTGACAAGTCCTGCTCTTACATTGTGCTCGTGCATAGCTGCTGTAACCCTCGCTCAGAAATCAACTGTTAAACTGGTTACCAGCTTTAGTACATTCACACATAATGTCTTACTTTAATCAGCAAATGCATAAGGTGACAAGCATAATGTTCCTTGTAGCTGTCACAACCTGGCTCTTAGGGCCATGACAAAGTGGAAGACACACTATTTCAAAGATTAAATTATTATGAGTGCAAGTTGAGTTATTGACAGTATTTGAGTACCTTAACTGTAACAGCAGGAATGTTGAATGTTTACGTTTTTCAAAATAAAAGACAAAAATGTTATTTTCTACATTTTTTTTGTTTTCCCTGCTGTACCGAAAACGTACTGAACCATGACCCCAAAACCGAGGTACACCGAACCGTGAATTAAGTGTACCCTTTAGTTAAGTGTACCCTATTAACTATAACCGATAATTGTCTGTTCAGCCGATACTGTAATGTTAACCGCTAATATTAATCTTACAAATGCAAAAATGTGAAGGAGACATTATAGGCTACCTATATTTTTAGATTAACAAGTTTGTTTTTAAATACAAATGTTTAGAGGGCCCTCACCATCCCTACAATAACAAATACATATAATTATTGTTTCATTAATGATTAACTTTTTTTATTTGTAGACTAATTAATATTGGACATGTCTCCTTATTGACGAGCATGTATAGGCAACATTAGAATAATTTTACATATTTTTGGACTAATTAATTGTTTCCTAAAGCTCTTGGACTCCACTGTTTAGCAAGGGTCCAAGCCTTTTGCAATAAATCCGACTAACAGTCCTTTGGTATCATTCATCCTCTCCTCTGTCAGAGTCTCTGCAGACAAGTACTGCTGGTAGAAAGAAGGAAGGGCTGGTTGGTCTCAGTCAAAGTCTACAAGAATTCAATTAATTACATAATTAGGCTCAAATGTTACATACAATTAGCGTTTGGTTTTAGTTTGATTATGACATTTCACTAATGGCATAATGAGCTCCATTCAGGAGTTCAATGAGCTTCCCCTTGGAGAGACTTGGTCAGGACCCTGTCAGAACCACTTGAACTAGAGGACCTGTCGCGATGGACATGAGCATGGATTTTGTGCCGATTCAAGGGTTTTTGTCTCAGTTCTAAGACATTTGTCTGGAAATCATCGCAAAATCTTGTAGTCTGCACTGGCCCTAACATCCCTACTCCGCAGGCAAGGCTCTGCATTATTGGATGCAATTATCGGCTGAAATTCCTTTATCGATATCTGCCATTAATATATCAGCCACCAATACATTGTGCAGCCCTAGTAAAAAACTGACGAGTCATAAGCAAGGTTTAACCTGCGGTTGTCAAGTGTCTGGTTTCCATTTCCTACCTTGTATGTACTAGAGTCTGATTTTATTCTCTTGTCAGAGTTTGGTGGATTTGGTTCAGTAAGTGGGAAAATAGAGATCGAGATCAAGATCAACCACGAGGGAGAGGTGAACAGAGCCCGCTATATGCCCCAGAATCACTGCATCATTGCCACCAAGACTCCCACCTCTGATGTGCTGGTCTTCGACTACAATAAGCACCCGTCTAAGCCAGGTTGGATCACTATATATTATATATACTTATGACTACAGGCATCAGAATCAGTGAATCACACATCATGAAGGTGAATGCAGTGTGTATTTTTGTGTTTTAGATCCCAGTGGGGAGTGTAGTCCTGACTTGAGGCTGAAAGGCCACCAGAAAGAAGGCTATGGCCTTTCCTGGAATCCCAACCTCAGCGGCAACCTACTCAGTGCCTCCGATGACCATGTAAGTGACTAGAACTAAAAGCGAACAGGACCTTCATTTACTGGTTATCCAGTGCAGATAGGAGAATGTACCAGAAAGAAGGGCCCAAAGATGTGTTCAGATGGAGAGCAAAGTGAATTTTAAAGACAGTGTTATTACATAGACAGTCAATGGAAAGATGCTAGTGCATGTGATAAACACTGATTCCTTTTAGACGGTACAAATTTAGGAGTTAAAAATGTTGAAACCAGAAGGAAAAATTGATGCTTATACCAAAGCTGTAGGCCTCTACTCTGGAGCAGGACAGGTATACTATGGGGGCTGTCCATTACCAAACACTACATAATACGCAATGATTACTGTAAAACCTGTGAATAAAAAGTTTGTTCTACTGATAATGTTGAAGATGGTAATTGATGACTGGTGATGAGACCAAGATTAAATGTATTTTGAATTTTACTAATATCTTACTTACTTAAGACTAGAGTCAGTTTGTCAAATATAAATGTACATTTATATTTGACAAATTGAGTCTAGTCTTGTCCAGGTCCAAAGTTTTAACCATCAAACATTTGAAATAACAAACTGCTAGAGACTGGGCTGAAGCTCCAGGGCCCAACCTGGTGTACAGCAGTGCTTCCCCAACAGGGGTACTTGTACAGTTGCCAGGGGGTACATGGAAAGATTGCGGAGTAGCTCAGCTATTTTGAAATATGGAAATTATTATTTGGTTAAAAAATATATATTTAGGTTTAGGAGGAAAATAAACACACAAATAGTGTTAAAGTGCGGTCACACCAGATCACAACCAGAATCAGTTGTAACACTTTGACCTTTTGTGCTACAATTGAGAGCCCATGAAAAACCAGTTAGGAAGCGAGCAGAAAAGTTGAAATGGATCACGTAGTCCCTGTGGTAATACTGCTGAACGTCATTTTTATGCCTCCACACCGGCGATAGCCGTGGCTGGAGGCATTATGTTTTCGGGTTGTCCATCCGTCTGTCCATCTGTTCCATCCGTGATCACGTCCTGCACTGACATTCTCAGTCACCTGAAGAAGAGTTGCTCTTCTGTTTTTCCTTACATATCGCACTAATGCGCGAGCATCACGCTTATCAAATGTGCACTGTCAACCACAATTTACTGAAATCTTTCCCGCAGATCTAAATGCAGATGTCACTTTAGTCACTGTTCCTAAAACACGCGCCAGTTGAGCAGTCTTTGTGACTGAAGCTCCTGCCCCAACAATGAACCCTCTTAGTCACTTAGATCTTTTCCTCTTGCCATCTCGATACAAAATCAGAATCAACTGGGCCTGCTCAGCCTTTTTATACATGCCACTGAGCATGATTGGATGTTAATTGCTTAATTGTACCATGCAGTGCACCTGTGTGGAAGCATCTACATTTATGTTTCTCCAGTCATTTATATAGGTTTTTCCTTTAATTTGTCACCCGTCTGTGTATAAAAGGCACCAATGACCAACAACAAAAATAAAGATAAAATGTCTATGCACAAGTCGAATGTTATTACAAGTTGTAAACAATACAAATAAAGAAGTCAAGTTAATTTTATTCATATAGCCCAATGTCACAAATTACAATTTGCTTCAAGGGGCTTTACCATCTGTACAGCATACGGCATCCTCTGTCCTCGGATAAGGAAAACTCCCCAAAATAAACTTTTAACAGGGTTAAAAGGAATAAACCTCAGGAAGAGCAACAGAGGAGGATCCCTCTCCCAGGACGGACAGACATGCAATAGATGTGTGTGTACAGAATAGATCAACAACAAGAAATCACAGTATATACAATTATGGTGACAAAAATGTAGACTGTTAAACATAAATGAAGAGTAGGGATCCAGGAGGACATTAAGCAGCCTGAGCTGGCGCAGGAAGTTCATCCTCTGCTCGACCTTTTTGATGACTGTGTCTATGTTGGACGCCCACTTTAGGTCCTGGGAGATTGTGGATCCCAGAAACCTGAAGGTTTCCACAGCAGACACAGTGCTGTTTAGTACAGTGATTATTTAACAAATGTCCTGCTTCATTAATTGCCGTGTTGCAAACCAGCTGTAGCATTCCTTCCCCTCAAGTACCTGGAATTGGATTTAGTACCACCTCCCAAGGAGCCGAAATTCAGGTTCAGGAACTTGCCCCTAAAGCACGGGATTACAGTGGAAACAAAAGCAGAACCAGAGACCAGGGCACCTTAAGTTACATGTTGTTATGTTCCTGTAGTGGAAAAGACCCATATGAAGGGGTATTTAAGCTCATCTGATTGGTACATCAGACGAAAAAAAGGAACCACTGGTGTATAGTTTCATCTTTTGCTGACTGTTCATTGCTTCAGTGTCAAACCAGTGAGGTCATTCTTGGAAAGCAGTTGTTGACAAATTGTTGGTATGTCCAGCACTCTCAAGCTTATAATTGATCATTGTAGCAAGGGGATAAAAATTGATTGTGATCCCCCTTTTATTTCTCTCCAGACCATCTGTCTATGGGACATCGGGGCCGGCCCAAAGGAAGGGAAAATTGTGGATGCCAAGACCATCTTCACTGGCCACACAGCAGTGGTGGAAGATGTTTCCTGGCATTTGCTCCACGAATCCCTGTTTGGCTCAGTGGCTGATGACCAGAAACTCATGATGTAAGTAGTTGATACAAATAGGTTGTCTGGTTTTGTGAATGGGGACAATGGATTCATCAAGTTAAAACTGCTCCATGTCATTTCTCTACTTTGAACTAGGGATGTCCCGATCCGATCTCAAAGACTTGTTATTGGGGCTGATCAAGGCATTTTTTAACAGATCTGTATTGGCTATATTGAGCACGATCCTTTGTTTTACGTCAGCTGTCACATGCATGTTTTTACTCACGAAGCTTTCATGCACAGCAACGCAACGAGTGCAGCCGTCGTCAACTCTCCGCCTCTCCTCCACTCCACTGAGCTCCATGTGTGTGGAAGCCTCAGGTTCCACAGACTTGCAGACGGGCACACGGTTCCATTCATACTACAATTGAGGGTCCACGTGTGTACACTCGCCAGTCACACTCAAAACAATAGACTGTAACATTAGCTATGGCTGGTAGCTACCTTGCTAAGTAGTGGCTAGCTTGTATTTGTAGGGGATAAATGGTTTAAAGGTGTACAAATTATGTACGGCTATCAGAAATAATTAATAATTATATTAAGTAATTGGACTTAATTAACATTAAGCACAACCTCGGGGGAACCACCCTTCATAAAGGGAAAAATGATAGCCAATTCACTGATTCAGTCTCATAAAATGTACTAAAATATCAATTTGGAACTCTGATTAATGATTAACTTAATAACTACAACCAATATTACCATATCAATAGTTAGTAAAGTTGAAGGATTTTGTAGTTCTACATAGAAGACAGAATCAAAGATGGCCACTGAGGGTCACATGTGCATATGTGTTTAAGAGATAAAGAACAATGGTGGATGTGTGTGTGATCTGTGTAGGATAACGGTGCCAGGTTAGCAAAGAAAATAGTAAGTTTACATGCAAGACCTAGTAGGTAGCTTAATGGATGTAACTCCAGCTCTATAAGTACATGCTTGAAGTAGAACTAACGTCAACTTAGCAGTGTGGCTAACCAATCAATCAATAACCTATGAAACACAATGAACAACAATGAAGCTTGCACCCATACACATACAACAGTTAAATAGCCTTATGCTTAGCTGTGTTACGCTATGCTATGCCCAGTTGAAGCATTGACTGTATGTAAAGATGGATGATGCGTCTCCACTTCCTCCCACTGTACAAAAATGAAGCCGAAATATCCCGGATACGGACGTTGCCATCTTGCGCTGGTAGCGTCATTTGGAGCCAGTTGGTAATCAATAATTCGTAATTACTAACTAATAATCACCTGCTAAAGTTAAAGTAACATCTCCTCTTGACGTTCCTACATTCAACTCCTGAAAAGACGTCTGCAAGTGCCTCTGCGACTACTTCACTGTGATTGACAGCTGTCAATCATGACGTTTCACTCCTTTTTATAGCATCAAATAACTAATTAAAACCAAATTTATCAGAAAAACGAACACTTGAACAAACAGCAGCGTGATAAGAACTACCTAAAATGACAGGAACCATGTTTGAGAAAAATTTATTTGACGTGTTCTTTGATTTTTTTAGATTGGACCATGTCCCATCTGCTAACATAGAGGGGTGGGATTTATGACCTATACTGCAGCCAGCCACCAGGGGGCGATCAATATGTTTTGGCTTCACTTTTGGGAAGCTTTCATGTCGTCCATCTTTATGTACACTCTATAAGTAGAAGTCAACATTACCAGTCTTTTGGAAAGAGGTCTGTTTGTGTGTTGCTTTGTTAGCTGGTGAGGCCAGGCTGAGAAGAATGGTGGTTCTAATGTCCAAAGCAGTCCTTGCTGTGCAATGCTCCAAAACAGGCCGGAGGAAAACTTGTCGCTCCTTTTGTTGTCCTTGCAGAGTTAGCAGCTTGGTACTAACTTGCTTTGTTGCTTCTGTTGCTTGGAGAGTTAGCTGGTGCTAACTAAACTAGTTTACTCTGTTAGCTATACTTGCTTAGCTAACCAAGAATCCTAGGCAGGCCCTCGCGTCGCTGACTTAAGAAAATGTGTCTGTCTTGTGCAGGACACACTGTGAAAGTGGACCTCTGTCCAGAGGTCAGAGAGTCATCAGAGAGGAGGGTGAGCAGCTGTGCTGCACCCTCAAGAGGAGAGTCCAGAGAAGAGTGTGGGCAACTGGGCCACACCTCTCAGCTTGAGAGTTTTCAGGAGAAGAGACTGAAAAGATGTGGACTGCGCTTTATATATGACCTGGTGAGGTCCTGGGTCATATGGCACCTTGACCAATGGTAGCTGAAAACTGGGTCCGTGGGTGGGGTTTCACGTCCAGGTGTGAAAAGAAAGATGGAGGACTCTGGGAGATTAAGCCTAATGGCTCCCTTTGTTCTCAGAACAAAGAACTTGCAATCTCAGCCTCCATTTTGACTTACATTTATGGACAGAATTCCAAACATGTTGATTGTGGCCACTCGTCTTGTAATCTTTCAAAGACGAATTATAGGTAGTGCCTGCTAAAAAAGAGCAGGGGCTGAGCCCCGCCCGTGGCCAAAATAGACACTCAATGGAATACAGTTCATTCAGCAAAGGCCGCACTGAAGCAACAAACACTGGAGGAGACTATTAAAAGGAGAGAAATTCCCTTGAGACAGCAACAAGGCCAAAAAGATTACAGAGAGGGTTTGTTATTTTATACTGCGCTATTTTGTAAACAATAAAAATAAAAGAACAGCTTGGATGCAGGCAATTTTTTTCTTAATGCATTGCAGAGCTGGTCAGTTGTCAAACATAATCACTGGATTGATTTTAATAACTTGAATGTACTTGAAGTGTGCACTGCGCAGCTGTGTTATCTAGAAAAAATACAAGTTTCGGATCGAGACTCTGTATTGGCAGATACTCAATATTAAATGACTCTGATTTGGGACAAAAAAAACCTTGATCGGGACATCCCTGCTTTGAACCACATCAATGATGCCCTTGCTGCCTCTAACCCCCCTTAATCCTCCACCAGATGGGACACTCGGTCCAACAACACATCCAAAGCCAGCCACTCAGTAGATGCTCACACTGCTGAGGTCAACTGTCTGAGCTTCAACCCATACAGCGAATTCATTCTTGCCACTGGTTCTGCTGATAAGGTAGGAAAGAGGCAAAAATACACTCTGAACTCTAAAATTTAATAAATTGGAATTAATTCTTAATGCCAAGCTTGATTTGTTTCTCTCAGACTGTTGCACTGTGGGATCTAAGGAACCTCAAACTGAAGCTCCACTCCTTTGAGTCCCACAAAGATGAAATTTTCCAGGTAAGAACTTAAATTGCTTCCAAGTGCTGTTATTTATTTTAGTCCAATACAGTTTTGTATGAATGCCAGTCTGCAGTTAGAAAAAAGATGTCTGTAATATACAAGCAGCCAACTTGGTTCCTAATAATGGTAATAGTAAAGCATGGGAACATGAAATTCGATAATAATACTGTAAATGTAATCACTAAACAGATCAACCTGTAATGTAGTTAAAGTTAGACTATAATTGAAAAAACCAATTGGCAAACCATCAGTAAAATCTTCAGGTGGCAGTAGGGCAGTGGGAGGCAAATTGCGGTGCATGGGCCAAATCTGGCCCCCCAACAAAAATATTTGGCCCCTTGGAAAAAGCTGAAGTTTTGACATTCATAGTGTAGGTCACTGGCCACTCTGCCATAAAGCCCAGATGGGTTGTCCTTCTGGAAGTTTCTCCCATCTCCACCCAGGATCTCTGGAGCTCAGCCAGAGTGATCTCTGTGGTCTTCGACCCTTCAGTGCAGAAGAAATATTTTTATGGATATGCATTGTTCGCTGTGAAACCTTTTTATGTAGACATGTATTTGCCTTTCCAAATCATGTCCAATCAATTAAATTTATCATGGGTGGACTCCAATCAAGGTATAGAAACATCTCAAAGATGATCAAGAGGAATGGGAGGCACCTCACCTGAATACTTTTGTCAATGTGGTATTTAAATTTTTTCTTTGTATTAAATTTGCAAAAAAAAATCTAAAATCCAGTTTTCGCTTATTCATTATTGGGTATTGTATGGAAGAGGACTGGGGCCACATGTGAAAAATGAGTTCTGAGTTTATATTCAGAATTCTGAGATTAAAGTCAGAATTAGGGCTGCACAATATATCGTTTCAGCATCAACATGTGTGCGCATTTGCAATAGCCACATTGCAGGACGCGCAATGTCAAGTAAGGCAAATTAACTAAGGTTCTCATTTTCCATGACTAATCTACAAGAAAAGTCAGTCTGATGAATAATTTAGTCTGATTTAAGGGTTCATCAATTTATCGAACAACCCAGCAGGCCCCACTAGTCGCCAACCTGAAAATGAGCGCAGCCTGTTTTGGTTGTTTGATAAAGTGTTGAAGTGCCCCCCTTCACCAGAGCACATAGCGAACTGATCGCTGTGCATGCAGAGTCTGTGTATCACCTGCCTGTAAACATGCATGCGACGCAGCTACTGTCACAGATAACGTCATCTGGATGCTCGAGGCTGGAGTTCAGTTACACGAGACGGCTTTTGAGTGCATGTATTTCCGTTATCAGCGGCACCTCGTCTGGTGCTGGTTAAAAGTTAAAACGTTACTGTCATGGGGCTGGTCCATGCCCTAATGTAAGAAACACAACACACACACAAAACTTACAGTATCCAGATCTATATTTACATCTCTCTGACATACAGATAAATCTGTTTGTTGCTTGAGTTTGAGAGTTTTATGGTCCTCAGCTGAGCCGGGAGCCCTGTTTATCTTCCATCACACAGATTAAGCATTCATTTCAAGTTTATTAAGAAACGTGTTGTTTTTCCCAAATACTTCTCCACCTGTTCTCTCTCCACTTGTAAATGCCGGTGCCAGAGTCGTATACATGAAACTGAAAGTGGATGAGTCCAAGCTGAGTGGTAGCAGAGGGCTGAACCAAGTGTGGTAGAAATAGGAGGGGGGTTTTGTTAGAAGAGGATAGACTTTTTTACCCAGATAATGAAAATTATGATTGTTAATTGTATATCTGTACATAATAACACACTGCATTTATCTGGTGAAATTTCCTGTATTTTTTCATAGGGCAATATATATCGCAGAAAACAAAGATATCGTAACGTCAGTTTTTTTCAGTATCGTGCAGTCCTAGTCAGAATTATCAAAGTAAGAATTCTGACTTTAAACTCAGAACTGAAATAAATTTTTCACCCTAATCCTCTTCTGTAGTATTGAGTGTAGATTGATGAGGGAAAAACTGAATTGAAATGATTTTCGCATGAGGCTGTAACATAACAAAATGTGAAAAAGGTGAAGGGGTCTGACTACTTTCTGAATGTAGTGTATGTGGCAGTCGAACAGAAATGGTGTACTACTTACATTTTGTTTCCCAGGGCAACGACAACAGTATTTTCATTCAAACATTAATGAAGCAGACCACTGTTTGTGGTGAGTGGATAAACTATCAATTAAATCATTAGTCTCAAATTGTAACACGGACACTGTATAAGTAATTTTTTAGCCAAATTATTCATATGAGCTGAAACACTTTTCTGAGGTGCTACCAAGCCTAAGGAGATTTGTTTTGGTTTTTTTTAACAAAAAAGTCCATGCTGCTATACATCTGTCACTACATTGACCTGCCATTGACCAACTGTCAAAATCATTAGGTACAATGGTCTCCTCACAATGAGACGATTCTGGCCTCCAGTGGCACCGACCGACGTCTGAACGTCTGGGATCTCAGGTAAAAGCTGTCTGCCATACCTCTTAATCCATAAGTTTTTAGATGAAACAGTGATGGGTATTGTTATTTTTCAAACTCCGGAGTTTTGAACAAAATATGTTAAAGTGGTAATTGTATAACAAACACAGTCTGAAGAATACCATAGAAAAACATAGAAATGAACACGAAAATGAAACCTTGTTAAATATGAATCCACCTTGGTTGGCAATTGTTGTATCCCACTTGTTGGATAGATAAGAAAACATGCCCACAAAGTGTGATGCAAGAACTGTTCATCTATGAGCAAAACAACAGAGGCATTTCCTGTAGTCGCTTTTTCTGTGCTCTAATCATTTATTTTACAGAAGATGGTGTGAATATTTGCTCACAATCCCTGTCACAATGTGCGTGATCTCGATGTCTTAAAATGTAATGATTGTGCGGTTTGACTGCTGAGACAGTCCAATAGATAGCAGCAGATATGGATGTGGTATACTGTCAGGATATTATGGTAATAGAGCACACATAAGTAACCTTAGAAAATGTTACTATTTTGTTCTGCTCTTAGAAGGTAATAAGTTTTTGTTATTGTACTGTGGTTTGTAGACATGATCTAATGTCACACCATTCTTATCTCTAAGGAATGTCTCTTGATAGTAGTAACAAGTTAAGTAAAGTGAGTAGGTTGCGCAATATTGACGGACAAAATTCACTATAACATTTAAGCAATAATTTTCTAATTTCTGATGTCTAATTTTGCTTCTCCTCATTCATTCATTCACCAAAGTCCACAACGATAACCTATATCCCACCACTGTCTTTTTATATGTAGGCTACAGAACTTGGAACACTCAAATTATATAATACATAATATCAATATTTTTAAAAGAGGCACGGTTGTGTTTTATATCATATTTCGTTTTATGGTTAATATACATTACAGTGAAGATAACCGGAATAGACACGTATTGTCAAGAGGAGCTGAGATGGTGACATCAAGTACACTGCTGTTCCAAATGTAGAATGACGGTACTGCGTCCTCCCGTCCTCGGGAGATTGTACTCCAGAGTCGAACTTGCCAAGTCCAAACTTGCCAAGTCTGAACCACCAAGTACGCAAGTCTGAACTTGGCGTACATGGTATTGAGAAAGGCCTGATGAAGTCATCACCTCAATTCGCGCATGCCCATTGTTTCTTTGTGTAATGAGCATGTGCCTGAAACAACAATGGCAGACTACCGGTTCATTAACGTGTGGTTAGGACTGCTAGGTCTCATTACAAGTTGTGAAATTACTATAAAAAAATAAATAATTTGCTTTTTAAGTTCCTACTGCCAGAGGAAAATAAGCTCACTACGCATGCTCATGATTCTTGTGTGGTATTTGACGTGTCGTTGACATAGACTTTATTGCCACCTACTTTGCCCGGCATGCTTGTTTGAACATTTGGAATCGTTTTTGCGTTCTCGTGTGGACAGAGATATTTTGTAAAACGAAGGTTGTGTGGACAGAATTTTTTTTTTTAAGTGGAGGGGGAAAATGTCCGTTTTAAAAAATACCTGTGTATGTGTGGACTAGACCTCTGTGTGGAAGAGGCAGATTGAACGGGAGCAGAGAGGTTTTGTTGCACCTGTTTGGGTGGGACAACTGACGTGGATTTGTTTATGATTGGTTCACGGAATTAATTGTGTAATTTTCGTAATAAATATCCAAGCATAGCCACGCCCAATTCAAATCCAATATCAGAAAAGTTTACAAAAACTTAAATGACAATATTTCGACTTTGGATTGAAACTAAACTAATACTTTTAGATGCTTACTATTATGTAGGCCTACATAAGACCCAAAATTACATTAGAAGGCCATCGTGGGTTTGGGTTTCCAGAGGCTGTAGCACATTGGCTTCAACAGTACAGAACTATATTGGGAACAATTGAGTAGAGATTGACCAATATTGATTTTTGAGACTGAAATTGATTTTTGAATTTAAAAAGTCGGTAACGCTTTAGATTACAGCCTGCAACGTACAACGTAATTACTCCGGAGCTACGGTGTAATCTTTTGTGCTAGCATTGGTACTACGTACCAATACATATGTAGGTACTGGGGAACAAGATGTACATTATGAAATAAGGGGGTAACAATTCAGGATCTTACAAAGAACTTATACTGTTGTGATTATTTAGCTAATGGGTACCTATTCTATTTTTACAGGGTATGTATGGCCTGCTGTGCAATAATCTGGATGTTTGGAAGGAACTTAGAGATAATTTATACTATAGTTATAATTTAACTACTGTGTACCTATTCTATTATTACAGGGTACAGTATGACCATAAAACTGAGCAAAAATCTGGACAGTTTGGGAAAGATGGAGTGATGACCTCTGCATCACTTAATAAATCGTGATTTTATTTCAAAATGACCTTATTATCAACAAACAGGCAAACTACATTGTTCCTTTTTAATGTTGGGGTACTTAAAATATAACATCTGTGCGTTTACTTCGGAACAAAGGTCCAGGGGACAGTGTAGCCTATTGTCATGGATACTGTTGGCCTCTGAAGACTGTCTCAGCTGTGTCACCTCACCAGCAAACTTCATTACGCTCTTTTATGGCCTCGTAGCTCCACCTGCCATTGGCGGACAGAATTCACCCACCCTAGGTGTCACTCAATCGTGTTTCGGTGCAACCACATGTTGATGGGGTTGCGTACCGTTCACATTTGAACCGATACCTGCACCTTTACTGGTACCTAGAATACGGTACCGGTACACAACTGTACTTTTTTTCGGTACTTTACTCTTAGTAATAACAAAAAATGTAATTTCAATTGTAAAAAAAATAAGTCCAAACTTCTCAATTTCAACATTTCGTTATTTATTTAGAACATTTTACACACCACGCAAAATAAAACCCCTCTCCCCTCCCAAAACTGTCCCTACAACATCCAGCCTGTCACAGTCTATCACCAGCAGAGGTGTAGTGTTGTTTGTTTAAGTACTGGAGCGCACCTATGACACGCACACCTACGTGCACGCACATAGTTAAGTTGTGGCTCATTTCGAGGGTTATGTAACCACTGTTCTATGGTGGTAAGTAAAACTGACCACACTAGTGAACATTAGTTAGTTACAGACTGGCGAAAAAACAATTAAATTCACTGTGGCGCTCAAAGGCTACACTGGCAGCTACCATCAACTTTTAAGGTGGAGTGTTTTCTTGCATGCATGACTCAATGCATGAGTTGATGTGGTGAATCAATCAACACATCTTTAATGTCAATATGATGACTTTGACCATTCCATTTGTTTTTATTGGCTCTTACATGACATCCGCATTAGTGATGATTGGATCTTCAAGCTCTTAAAAAATGTTTATGAATTTCAACCGGATTATGCGAACTGGGAATATTTTGTTTCCTCACTTGGACAGAAAAAAGTGCCGGAGCATCATTCTGGTGTGCTCCGGCAGCACTACATGGTCACCAGGGCTGACATCACATGGTTTCACTCTCTCTCTAACGTATACTTTACTCTCTCATCCAGATGCACTCTCAGGTACCGAAATTTGGCACCGATTGATGTAACGTGAATCAGTACTCGGTAGTACTGACGTAATTTGGTCGGTACCCTTAAAAGTACCGAGTTCGGTACCCAACCCTACATGTTGACAATTTTGAAGTCGTTAAAATTTTGAATGTCTTCTCCTTGGCAATTGTGTTTGACCAGCATAACAGCTCCTCAAGGTGTGCAAGCTTACCTTTTTTCAGCTCTGCACGGCCTCCTTTCATCCCAGGAAATAAATTCAAATATAGCGAGATAAAACACATGGTATGAATCACAACACGTATACTATGGTTAATATGCTCTTCTGACAGCAAAGTGAAGTTCATTTAGTTTGTTCTTCCATGGTTTGAGGCAAGTAAAATCGAAACAAACTGTTCTCATATTGTTCTCTGTAGTTACAGAGTAACTGTTGTTACATTTAGTTACAGGGTAACTACAGGGTGTGCGGGCTGTAATCTAAAACACTGT
This sequence comes from Oplegnathus fasciatus, assembly GCA_003416845.1. Taxonomy (NCBI): domain Eukaryota; kingdom Metazoa; phylum Chordata; class Actinopteri; order Centrarchiformes; family Oplegnathidae; genus Oplegnathus; species Oplegnathus fasciatus. The sequence continues at coordinate 105,325 of NTHP01000815.1, read as the reverse complement.
TAGTTCACTCCTTGTTACATTTAGTTGCAGGGTGTGTGACAGGCTGGTTCAGTAATAAACTAGTCAAACAAAGGTTTATGAATAACTATATATTGCAAACGAATAACTACTCAAAATAAATAACTATATGTCAACATAAATAGGCTAACTATTAAGTAATAAATAACTATTTACACATTAAAATACATTTTCCATTTTCAAGATATAGGCTGTTAAAGGAACAAAACACAGACTTTAACTTTGCTTTTTGATGAACATGTCAAGTAGTCTACAAGTATAATAAGTATATTAATCACTTTGCTATACTCAGAGTGCCATTGCTAGAAAAGCTGGAAGCTAAACTGTAATGTTGTCAATGGTTTTCAATTTCTTTGCAATAAATTGTTGAAAAAAGCATACTGTTTTTAAAAGTATAAAAGGTAGTACAAAGTTTAATAGAAGCATAAATGTCCTAGAGCAAGTTTTAACATCAAATCGTAGGGGCCACCCCAGAGTGGGTGACATCATCGTTAGAGTGGAGAGTCGCTGTGAAAGACTGTTAAACTCTCGGTCTAATATCCATGTTTGCTGCTCTCATGGAGCCATTTTTCATGTCTGCCATTTTGTCCTCTCCAAACAGGACATACAAAACAGCAGATTTAAGGTAGCTCAACACAGGTGTTACTAATGATATTAACAATGCCTTGGTACCTGTTGTGACAAAGGCCTTTGATCAAGTATTGTATTCTCTCTCACTCACACACACAGCGTGTGGCCTATGAATCTCAATGCTACAGCTAATGCTATTAATACTCACTTAGTTCTGTTAATATTAGTAATTGGATACGCATCAGGCACACTCAAAATTTCTTGAGAAATTTTCTAGTTTTAATTATTGCCGCTTTCAAGATTTTTGACCACGATTAGTACTGACGAGACATTTTAAATATATTTAGATATTTTAAATACATTTGTCTATGCTTTGTAACGGAGACACTGGTTCTAAACAACTTCAAACATATCTCGGGCATTTCTGTATTGCAGTTACCACTATCAATATATTTGTATCGATACCAGTTAGATTTGTCCTCAGATGTACTATGTGTTGATGCTTTGGATTTTATATTTGTCAAACTGAAAATCCCTAAATAGAAGCATGTGAACCCCCATTTGATAAAATATTATCATATGGATCTATATTTAAGGTAATGATTACTGACTGGTTAAGATTTAAAGGAAAACTGAATACCTGATAATACTGTAAGTAGCCAACACACAACCAAGTTCATACCAGTATATGGGTGTAGTGTTCATGAAGACCCCTTACATAGCTTAAAATACTTTCTTCTTTTTTTTTTAACAACTCCTAGTAATGGTCACTGCTCACACAATGTGGTAAATAATTGCTATTCTTATTGTGGAAACATTGCACTTGACATACAATACATTGAAGAGTAACTATGCCAAATAGACTCAGTTTTTTGTTGGATTTTACTTTTCTAGTAAAATCGGGGAGGAGCAGTCAGCAGAAGATGCTGAGGATGGCCCACCGGAGCTGCTGGTAAGTGATATCCTAAAATCAAGGTTTTAGATCTTTCAGTCATCATGGGATCCTTAGTTATGTCAGTAGCCATAAAACCTTCCCCCATTTACAACTAACACAAAAAAGCACTGCATGAATCAGAATCAGCTTTATTGGCCAGGTATGTGTACACATACAAGGAATTTGACTCTGTTTTTTTGTTGCTCTCAATGTTCATACACAAAAATAGACTGTACAACAATAGTGCAACGGTGCAGAGTGCAAAGGGTGCTGAAATAAATATGATTACTGTAACAGATAGCTTTGTATACATGAGGTAGGTGGATATGACAGTATACATGTGCACACAGCGTGCATAGATTTGTGTTTGAGTGATGATATTTACGTGATAGAAAACAGTGTGTATTTAAACAATGAGAATATTTTATTTACAGGTAGAGTGGATATATGTGTCACAGGGTTATTGCACAGGGATTGTTCCTACATGTAATGTGATTGAAGAGGTAATCAATACTCACTGAAGTGTTGATCAGGTTTGTCTGGCTACACCTTACCAGTTGACAATGCCAGTTTTAACCAGTCACTTAAGTTAATAATACATCACATCTACTGTTTGATCAATGACTTTGTAACTATATAAAAATAGAACAAGGTGAAAGAGCATCTCAAATGTTACTAGTCAATTTCAAAGCACTGACCTTTCACATTTGAAGGGTTTGAACATGTTGATGGTTCCAAAATCCTGCTTGCCTGTTTACCTCTGGATGTTTTTAAAGTGCCTGTCTCTAATTTCCACCTTTTTGCCATTAGTTCATCCACGGTGGCCACACAGCCAAGATCTCTGACTTCTCCTGGAATCCCAATGAACCCTGGGTCATCTGCTCAGTGTCCGAGGACAATATCATGCAAGTCTGGCAGATGGTGAATACAGCTGCCGTCCATCACCCACACATAATCTTTCTTTTTGAGATTGTCAGATTATGATAGCTCCAATATTACAATTACAATATCAAACCTGGTACAACATCAGACCTCAAAGTTAACCTTGTGGATCACGATTCTCTGATGAGTGATGTTCCAGTTGACAAGCTACTTACTGGTTATATTGGCAGATGTTGATGTCAGAGAATGCCAGACATATACAGCCTGTTTTTCCTCATTCTCAATTTAATAAAATTAAGAAATTAAATAATTAAATTGGTAGGGAGGGCATAGCAAGTGAGATGGCTGGCCAGGTAGTTGCTTGCAGCATGTTTCTCTCCAGCAACAAAGCGTGGTCAGTGCACCAAGGGGAACCTCTTAGGTCAGTTGCGTTAGGCCAGCTGGGTCAATAATAGTCTTATTACCATGAACATTATCACTGTGACCACAGTTACCAGAACCTTTTTCCAACACCCCCATTATATTATAGTACAGTGCAGTGGTGGAAAAGAAAATAGGAAGTTTAGAAGTTTCAAGTTTAGTTTATTTGTCACATATAATCATACAGGGTATAATCACAGTGAAATGTATGTCTGTTAGCTCCTTCAATTGTGCAATAAAAAATGTGTAAAATAGAATAAGAATAAAATAAGTAATAGATAATAATGTTAACTATAGTCGTAACTTGAAATAAAAATAGTCTTAGGGCAGTCCTTATGCAGTGTCCTCATTTAGGATCTTATTGGCTTGAGGGTAGAAGCTCTTCCTGAGCCTTTCGATGCTGGCCTGGTGTATCTGGTATCTTCTTCTTGACTGCAGCAGGGAGAAAAGGCTGTTATCTGGGTGGTTGGGATCCTTAATGATTCTCCTAGCCTTAGTCTTACCCTGCCTGGTGTAAATGTCTTTTGTGCATGGTAGAGTGCTGCCTATGATACATTCAGCCGAACGAACCACTGGGCCGCAGGGCCTTGCAGTCCTGTTCAGTCCTGTTCCCGTACCAGGCAGTGATGTTCCCCGTCAGGACGCTCTCGATGGTGCATGAGTAGAAACTCAGTATCTGAGGTGATATCCGGAATTTCCTCAAGCGTCTGAGGTGAAACAGTCTCTGCCTTACCTTCCTCACTGCAGAGTCAGTATGCCGCGCCCAGGTCAGGCCCTCAGTGACGTGGACACCAAGATATTTGAAGCTGTCCACCCTCTCCACCGAGGACCTGTTGATGTTAAGGGGGGTGTAGTTCCTTCCCTACATCTTCCCAAAGTCCACTATCAGCTCCTTAGTCTAGCTGGCATTCAAAAGGAGGTTATTGTCCTGACACCGGCGGGTCAGGCCCTCTACCTCCTTCAGGTAGGCCTTTTCATTGTTATCTGTGATCAGGCCCACCACAACTGTGTCATCAGCAAACTTGACAATGGTGTTTGAGTCGAAAGTGGCTACACAGTCATGTGTACAAGGAGTACAGCAGGGGGCTCAAAACGCAGCCCTCGGGAGCTCCAATGTTAAGGATGAGGATGAATGAGCTGTGTCCAGCCACTCTCACCACCTGGGGTCTGCCTGTCAGGAAGTCAAGGACCCACCTGCACAGCAAGGTGTTTAATCCCAGGTCCTTGAGTTTTGTGATGAGCCTGGAGGGAACTGTGGTGTTAAACGCTGAACTGTAGTCAATGAACAGCAATCTCACATAGCTCCCTCTTTTGTCCAGATGGGATAGGGCGGTGTGGAGGATGTTTGCTATGGCGTCTTCTGTTGATCAGTTGGGACGGTAGGCAAACTGTAGTGGGTCCAGTGTGCTGGGTAGTGAGGAGCAGATGTAATCTTTGACCAGCCGTTCAAAACACTTCATCACTACAGAGGTGACTGCCACTGGGCGGTAGTCATTCAGGCAGGCTGTCTTGTTTTCTTGGGCACAGGAATGATGGTGGACTTCTTGAAGCACGTGGGTATGACAGACTGAGCTAGTTGGTCGGTGCATAGTTTGATGACCCACCCACTGATCCCATCTGGTCCTGCTGCTTTCTTGGTGTTCACATGCTTGAAGGACGTTCTGACACAATGCTCAGGAAGGGTGATAGGTGTGGAAGGTGCACTCAGCCATCCATTAACCTCTGCTTCAGCTGTTTTTGCTTGTTGGTTGCCGATGGCCTCAAAGCGAGCATAAAAGTTGTTCAGCTGACTCGCTAGAGACGCATCAGCACTTGACAAGGAGGGGGGGTGGGCTTCTAATCTGTCATAGTTCTTACTCCTTACCACGTGCTTCTGGGATTGCCCTCCTGAAATTGTAGTTCCACTTTCTTCCCATAGACCCTTTTTGCCTCTTTTACTGCTCTTCTTACATTGCAGGCTGCTGCTTTATAATTGTCCATGCTTCCAGACTGTAGCCCCAGGTTGTAGGCTGCAGTGCGTGTGTTTATGGCATCCCGGATGGTTCTGGTAATCCATGCTTTCTGGTTGTTGATTTAACTCAAGTTTTGAGAACAGTTGCTTCTGTTGTTTTACAAATTAAATCCACCACAGACTCAGTGAATCCATTGATGTCATTGGTGACGTCGACGGTGGTTTCCTGGAACGCGCTCCAGACTGTGTCATGTAGTGCAGACTGTAGGGCGGCCTCTGATTGGCCTGTCCATTTCCTGACCTCACGCGTCACTGGGGGGGCATGCGCCGTAGTTTGTTTACATACTTTGACCTCAGCAAGATGGCCGTGTGGTCGTTCTTCCTAAATGCGGGTAGAGATTCTGCTCTGTAGCTCTGTTTTTGAATGGCGTGTAGTAGTGATCCAGAGTTTTTATTCCCCTTGTGGCGGAGTTAATATGTGGATGGAACTCAGGCATAACTTTCTTCAGGTTAGCCTGATAAACGTCTCCAGCAACAATGAGCGCAGCATCAGGATTACTGGTCTGTGAGCAGTTCAAGTCTTTGCAAAGATTTGACAGTGCAGTCTCTGCATTCGCCTGTGGAGGTATATAAAACTGCTATGATAATGACCGATGTAAGTTCTCTTGGAAATGCCTGTATTTCTTCAGGAAACTTGAGAAAGCAAAATTCCTGTGCCAAGTTCTTGTTAACTTTTACAGAAGAGCAATAGAAAGCATCCTGACTGGAAACATTACAAATTGGCTGGGATGTGCACAGCCCAGGACAGGAGGGCTCTTAAGCGGGTGATTAAAATGGCCCAGAACATCATTGGCACTTATCTATCGAGCATCAGTGATGTTAGTGAGGTGTGGAGCCTGCGTAGAGCGTCCGTGAATCCCTCACTTGCGAGGAGAGAGGAAACGAGGAAATATCTTTAAAGAGCAATGAGACGTGCTTTCACGTCACGTGAAGCGACGTCCGTTTCTGATGACAGCAGCTGATCGCAGCTGGATCAGCTGTCAGTCGGCTTTAACAGCTGTAGAGACTTTTAATGGAGTTTGTGTCTGCACACGTGCACTGTACTAATACTAATAAAGGCACACAGTTATCAGAGGCAGAGCAGCAGTGTTTTCTCTCTGTAACCTGTTACCTGTTTAACAAACACCGGTACATGAAGAACAACCTGCATTCTGTATTTATACTGTGTACTGTGTCCTGCTGAGAGGCAGCAGAATGACTTTATATTATTGATTCATTATTTGCATCTGTATTTATTGATATCCTGATTGTGAATTCATTATTTAATAACCCAGAATAGGATCATGATTAGGCTAAATGTTTCAGAGGAAGTTAAAATGATGTAACTCATATCAAACCGACACTCAGGAATGATCAGCCTCACATGTCACTGAATGGAAATGAGGATAAATGATGAAAAAAGTGTTTCTTGCTGACTCTCCTACTCTCTCTGACTTTAATTGTATCCGTAACAAAAGTTAATGGGGGAAATAACAGATTATGAAAAGAAAAATCTTTCTAATAAATGAAGAAAGTTGTTTGTGAGCCTTTTGTTGTTCAGACCTACAATGAACGCAGATTTTTAATTCGATGGTGAATCAGAAAACAGATCAAATATAAAGAGTGATACACTCTGGTATGAAACTCCAGTGATGTTGTGATGTATCAGATCAGTCCTATCAGCTGCAGCATCCAATCAATAACTGATATCCAATAAGAGGGCGTGACGGCCTGTAAAAGACTTCAGTGAAGGCTGCTCTCGTGTATCCTCGCTCATGGATCCTCAGAGATCCCTCCTCGCTCCTTGATCCTCTCACCAGAAATAAGAGTTTTGGGACGGTCTTCAACATGGCGGACCAGAACGACTTCCAGTTCGATCGAGGAGCGAGGAAATATGAAATAAGAGAGAGAGATGTACCAATAGTCAACAAGAGGAATTATAAATAAAGGCCTGTCTCTAATGTAAGATAATAAAGCCCCGGTTCTCTCTGCCACTGACCTAACTATTTGAGAATTTGTGTATGTGTTTTGTCAAACATGAATATTGTCATGGCATTGGTATGCTCCTTTTCAGCCCAGTTTCAAATAATCAGACGTGAGCTGTTTGCATGTTCAGGTAGAAATTTATCTGCAAGTCAGTGTTGTTACAGAACTGCCTGCTGCCTTCTCATACCTGTGAGCCAGCAAAAAAGTGAGTATGTACATGAATGCTCACGCATTGTGTCCTCTTGCTCCCTGTTCTTCTCCTAGGCGGAGAATATCTACAATGATGAAGAGCCAGACAACACGCCTGCATCAGAGCTGGAGGCTCAGGGATCATAACCCAGCTGTGCACAAGTCTCGCTCCAGGCACGACACCTCCTCCACTCCCTGAGCTCCAGACCCAGCCCAGCCTGTCGTTTCCTCTCTGGCTTATCTCGAGTGCAAAATGAAAAACTCTCCACATGAATGTGGAGTTGGAGACAGCAGTTGGATTCAGTCTCATCATGCTTACATTTCACCATGGCCCAGGTACCCAAAAGCACTTAAGGACTTGGAATAGGATAAGAGTTGAAATGTTCTACCTGCTCAGGTGGTAGCATTTCCAGTGTTTGGGGAATGGGATTTTGTGGTGAAGGGGCTTTGAAGATTCCGAAAATGTTCGCAAGGTCACTGTGTGTTATTGTTAAGACCAGTTTCAAATGGCTCATGCAAGGAAATCATGAAAGTGTTATTTTAAATTTTGACTCATGAGTAGCCAGACAACTACTAGATTGTAGGTTTCCCTCAAGACGTATAAGTATGTAAGGTAACCTGGACAACAGAAGATTATCTCAGCACTGAAATGCTTTTGGGAAACCGGATCTACATCCATCCAAACTGTGATTGGTTAGAAGCTAAACATGATGGTCATGTCCAGGGAAGCATTTTTTCATACCTTATTTTCTCGCCTGTTAAGCACTTGTGGCTATTTTTGTTATAAAATATCAAACTTATGACACTTGATGGCTATCCTTTGAAGAAACATTCCCTTCTGTGTTTGCCTCCTGTTCATGGTACACAAACTCTTCAGTATTTGGCTTGAGTAAAAGGTGTGGGACTAAATTAGTGCACCTGAGGTAATTGCACATCTTTCTTTATCTTCTCCTCTGTGTTCTCACATTATGTGAAATTGCCATGTTTTGTTTCCTGCGCCACAAATTGCAATAAAACTTTTTTAACTTTTCAAAAATACGTTTCTTGTATGTAAATTTTACATTTCTTCAAACAACCTCAAACCTCAGCCAGTCCTCAGACTGAGGACTGGCTGAACAATCTTATGAGTACACATTTTGAAAAATGCTGCAATACAAATGAAACCTCCAACCCACCTTACTCTTACACTCAGAGGAAGTACACAAGACCCAATAATTACTTAAATAAATCCAGTTACTGCAAAATTCTACAAAATGTTTATTGAAAAGCAAGACAGGACTATAAGAACATTGTACACTTATCAAAGAGGGTGGTGTGGGCTCTTTTTTTTTTTNTTAGTAAAAATAAAGTTCCACAAAAGCTATGGTGACTCGTGACTCATGCCTCTTCTTTCAGTTAGTCTCACCTGCAGAGGTAGATTCTGACATTACCTGAGAGTTAATCTGGGGCAACGCCGAAGAAAGGAAATAGATGCTGAAAAGTCTTCCCTCGGCATGATGAGGAGAAATTTAGGAAGGCCAGGAGAAGTCACAGATAAAATCAGTTGGACTGCAAGGCAACATCTTAGAGGACATTACACCCAGTCACACACAGGTTATGCAACACGCAGTCTGTGTACATATTTGTCAATATGAGCCCTATGAGTTCAAAAAGTTGAACTCTTGAGGAGCTGATGGCTGGTGAGCTGGAACAACAGGTTAAACAGTGCTGTGAGAATCTGGTCCTTCACAACACTTGTCTTGCCACCGTGTATGAGCTCTCAGAGGACAGAAAAAAATTGCCAAAAGATTCTGATCTTGGATCTGGCTTATAATTATAGCCACAAATAAAAGACTTGGATTCCAAATAAGGATACTGATGATGCACTTATAGGGAGTTAGAATTAAGGGCTATATTCAATATATTGGGCCTCTTGCAGAACAGTAGCTGCATTATGGGATATTGCCAGGGTAATGGAGCAAGCAGGGTTAAAGATTTGACAAAGGTGTCCCATAAGAAAACTGTTGAATGATTATAAAATACACAGAGAGAATGCCAGTGTGTGAATGCAATCTGATTTGAGGGGATTCTATTCTTTCTGCCCAAAAACAGAACACAGAAATGACTATTTTCACTAGAAGAACAATCCCACAATGTGAGACAAGATCCAGAACTTGATTTGACCCTGCTGATGATAGATTCCCTCCATTCACCATATCAGGACTTGGCACACAGCGATGACTTTCCTCATGTACAATGACTGAAGCTCCTGTAATAGCTCCTACTGATATGCATCACTGATGGAAATCAATATCTTTTTATTCAAACTTATTAGAAAAGCAAATCACATTCAGTTTTCTTCCAGTATAAAGGTTCAAAGATGACAAGGTCCACTGTTCTGTATTAAAAGGTTTCTCATTTTTCAAACACAGTTTACATAAAATCATTTGCCAGTGGATAAAGGTTTCAGAACTCCTGACTTTTGCATGGTTCATAAAAACAAAAAAGGATTGCTGGGATGCAGATTTAACTCAAGCGACACACTTTGCACATTTGCTGAGCTTTCATCTCCTTACATTATTTTAGTTGTCTCTCAAGTGGACGACAAGGAAGCAACCAAACAAAAAATGTCTTGATCTGTATCATTCATTTTATGTTTCAATTTCCCATATTTAGTGATGCTGGGATTATTCCAAAACGAGATCTGACCATTTCTTAGGAGGGATACAAAACAGGTAAAAATGGGAAGTCAAACTATCAAACCAAAGTTTAAGTTCTAATCCTTAAGATTTCAGTCCTGGTTGATTTAGTGACAACTGTGGTAACCGAGGTGAGTTATAAATCGTTTCAAAATGACATGGGATGACCACTGGGTGCAGCAAACACCCCTTGAGTGTGAACTTCAACAGAAGAGCGATTTGTGTACCTGTAATAACTGTGGGCTGAGAGCCATCATCACATCATGCTGTTTCATTAAAGAAGACGACTGAATGTTGATTTAAACATGTGAAATGCACCCTCGCACTGGGTTTTGTACTTCTGCATCCAGAACGTGCTCAGTCGTTACTTGTTAATCCCTCGTGCGCAGGCAGACAGTGTATTAGGCTCACGGTTAGGAAAACGAAAATAGAAAGAAGAAAAAAAGACTTCGAGAAAACATTTATATTTTAAGAGTGAAGTCATAATATTGCAAGAACAAGTCATCTAATTTACCCAATCTAATCGTAACATATTCTGATAAAGTGTACTAGAACAACTTTTTTCTTGTAATATTATGACTTTATTCTCATAACCTCACTTTTCCTCGAGAAATGACAACTTCATTCTTCAAATATGATTTCTTTCTTTCAAAATTTCAACTTTATTCTCAAAACATTATGGCCCTTTCGTCAAATCTCCCAACACTACCACAGTGGGACTATTACCCCATTGTATAATTTAAATTCCACACAAGTGGACTCCTACTATATAGAGAGGAAATTACAGAATGCAAATCCATTGAATGGCTGTTGCCAGAAAAATTCCACCAACAAATGGCAACAAAAATGGGGTTTGATACAAAAAAAAATCTTATGGATTATAACTTTAAAGACGACAGAGCTTCAGAGAAAGCTGCAGCCACCCAGTAAACCTCTTTGTCAACCATCCCAGGACTCAGTCTGGTGGTGTACCATCACTTTCCACATCTCCATGACCCAATAAAGTAAAAAGATGAAAACGCATCAGACTTGTAGAACTATCCAGGGTCAATCCAGACTCTTGAAGCTACAGTGAGAAGCATGCTGTCAATTAGTGGCCATAGCCACCCACTGAAGGTTCAACTTTATCCCTTTTCAGACAGGCACTGAGGGAAATCCAAATTTGCACCATGGACCTTTGGTGCTGACCTTTGAGGGAACAGAGAACCAAGAGTCCAAGATGAAGCTATCATATTAGCTGGGTCGCACCAAACTATTTTATAACCCTGCTCTAAAGAGAAATGTGGTTTGCAGGAGTTGATGGTATAAATGTCTCTCGAGTAAACTTAACTTTTTGTCCAGTTAGCAACCAAGCTAGCTAGTAGGGCTGTCCATTTCCAAAAATCAAGTTCAACCAAATTTAAACTAAGACATAATTTGTTTGAGTTAATTTGAATGAAACCCACATAGATTAATCTGAAACTGTGTTGCAGAATGTTATTCAGTCATGGTGCCTCCGCTACTTCACTTGAGTGACAAGTTGCATTTTATAAAGTCAGCCTCACTTTTATCTACAATTTTTACAACTTCAATCCAAAAATCCAAAATGCTTCCACATTCCTTCTCAGATGGTTTGGTGTCATGATTCAGCCCAGCTAACTGACAGTGCATGCATGGGTCAGAGGAACAGAATATAAAGGCACAGCCTGTTGGGCTGATGCACTTCACAATTTTGAATTCCGATTGAATATTACAATTACTTTTTTTTTTCAGAACAGCACCACCTATTTCACAAGGTTGTGCAGATGAATTTTGCTGTGACACTGTTCGCACTAAGCAAGAAAATAAAAACTTAAACTTGTCCATGTTGTGATATGATGTGATCAAAAACATATTTAATACCCTGTGGCCAATACAAATGTCAAATAAACCCAACTCTGACTTTGCACTTGTTCTACACTATGTCCCAGTTCCTCTTCCAGTTTTTTCAGATCACATTCTGACTTTAAGGCTACATTAATAAAAAGTGACCTATGACAATATGCATGTAATATCACCACTTCTGAATCAAACTAGAATTTCCAATGAGACATATGACACTACAGGGAGAGACCATGTGAAGAGAGGAAAAAAGGCCAATTTGACTTTGAACAGCTTCAATTTGACTGCATGGAAATTCCCTATGAAAATACGATAGAAAACAGGGAGTACGAAGTGCTCGCCACAAAGCCAATTATTACAACCAATGTAAACGTGGGCGAAGTTTTAGAATAGAATCCTTGATACAAATAATTTTTTTCTTCATAAACTATCACACAAAAAAGATATGGGTTCAGTTTCCATGTCTAGACCTGGAGAGGTAAGTCTAGAATTAATCTCCATTAAATATGTTTTTTCTGGCTAGTAATGGAACTAGGCTGGAGGTGTGTGGAGCCCTCCTATCACACCCTTCTCCCCCATACACACAGGCCGTGTAGGCTCGTTCAGTCCTGCTGTGTGGTTGGTGTTTCTGCAGGCTGGCTGGTTGTCATCATAGCAGTAACCATTTTGTCAGTAGCAGCCAGTGTGGGGTCCAGTTCAGGTGGTCTGGGAGCTTGGTGGACGCCCTCTGTCTCCAACCCGTCGCCCTGTGCTGAGCCACCCTCCTCCTCGTCCTCCTCCTCCTCGTCCTCCTCCTCCTCGTCCTCCTCCTCTGCTGAAGGCTCCTGTGACTTGGCTTCAGGAGGTGCTGTGGTCCCTTTGTCTCCCTGCTCCTGGAGGAGGCTGAGCCGGTTGTTGAGGTCGTTCCTCTCCTTCTGCAGGGCTCTGCACAGCCTCTCCAGCAGCTCCAGCTTCCCCTGCAGGGCCTTGAAGTGTCCGTCACGCAGAGTTTTCTACAACACAACACAATGTTTCATGAGTGTCAAGTTCATTTTTCACCTTGGAAATAGCAGTTTGGGAAAAAGTAGTAAATGGACCTTAAGATGAGATTATTTTGTCAGTGTTCAATCACATCTCTCAGTGTTGAAACAAATTCCTGGAGTGAGACCTTGAGTGAAATGTCAAATTGTTTCACGGTTTTGTTAGCATAATGGAAATCCAAGTAAACAGAACAGAATTGAACTCTCTGACTTTGACTTTGACCAGCAGTATAACAGAAAGGCTCATGAAAATCAGAGCTGAAAGTGTTACTGTGTTTAACAGTGTTAAACTAAACTTATTTAAGAATATAATTATGACAAAATCTTCCTTAGAATAAGGCTCAGCGGTAGAATGAACAACAGTAACCATGTGTTCAGACAGAACGTAAAGCGAATTTCAGAGGTGGCACAATTGTATAAAAAGTCAATGGAAAGACAAGATCAGCCGTGAATTCACTTAAGGTGGTGCAAACTGACTTATAAACACGTCCATGCAAGTTGCACATGTTTAAAATTGAGTGAAAATTTTGCACTTATCTCAGGGCTTTACGAATCTACTTCATAAACGTACAGAGAGACTGGAGGAAATGACAGAGAACCAGAGTCTCAGTTGAACACAAACACGTGATTGGTGCGTCCGTTACTAGCTAGCTTACAGCTAATGTCTGTACAGAAGGTATATTGGCTGATTGGGATGAATAAACACAGATCGCACTCGGTCCAGTGTATTCCATCACATTCTTGCAAATGATGTGAGGTGAAAATTCACTTTGCTTTGTGTCTGAATACACCTTAAAGCTCAGGTGTATCTTAGAAGCATTTTTTGTTATATTTGTTGAAATTCTCTTTACATCCCGACAGCAATTGATTGATCAAATGCTCTGACAAAAAAAAGAAAAAAATCTGGTGTCTGTGGCTGTCACAGGACTGCAATAAGCCCGTCCAATCATTTCATTCGGACCAAATACATCAAGTTGTTTTCTTTAACCTCTTGTAAGCTGTGTGTCATTCACTCCTGAGTCAAACCTGGAGAAGATAGCCCAAATATCATAGAAGATCTCAGCTCACTGTAAATTCATAAGCAGTTGGTTACAGTGTTACAAAACTATTCCCTCTCTCCCTCCATCTGCCCCTCTCTCTCTGTCTCATCTCTCCATCATTCTCTCCCTCTCTCCCATTTTTTTCTGGATTACCAGAAAAACATGAGAACTGAAAACAAAGAGCTGTAAATAAGACTTCAAATTCTTTGTTTGTATTAAAGGAATAGGTGAATATTTTGGGAAATATTCTTATTTGCCCTCTTTCTGAGTCTGAGATAAGGTGTCTGTGTGTTCCAGCAAAACTACATTGTCATTTTTACATTTGTGTGTGTATGATTAAAGCAGCTCAATGAAACTTTTCATTTTGTGTTGATTTTGGCGGTCCCTGTGGACAAAGGCGGTAGTGTTTCACAGTACGCCGCTTCACACACAGGTGAGTTGAAGAGCGAGTCTGTTGTGTTAAAAGTCTTGTTAAAAGCCTAACTGTACGCTGCTTCTGATTTCTCTGGGAAAGTTGCTGCCGACACCCGGGTCATAATACTGCAAATGCTGCAGGCTTTCATCAGTGGGCCACAGGGTCAGTCACCACTGTGTTGCATCATTCGGCGATAGATAGTGACTTAACGGACTCAGTGACACAGTAACTTAATATCTAGCTTCTCTATTCTTTTAATCTTTTATTTTTTTCTTATTCTAGCAAAGCAACCAAAAGCAAAGAGAAGAGTGTGGATCATGAAAGTCACCTCCTCTGCCATCTGCAGCAGGGCCTGGTTGTTACTCTCCCATTTTGTTCTCCACTGTGTCGTTTCCTTCTCCAGCTTCTTGATCTTCTTGGTCATCTGGAGGTAAATGCAGACATTTAACAGCTAGCAGGGAAACCAGTGACAAACTGATGATACTAGCCAACAGGAAGTCAGAGCCGTTTCTTGCCCTCACCTTCTCCATCTCTTGTCTGAAAGTGGTGAAGACCTCGTTGCTTTTAGCCAGAGTGCTCTGAAACTCCTCAAACTTGTCCATGTACAGGGAGAGCTAAGAGAGATGAGACCGGTGAGAAGTCATTTTCAAACCTTTCAGCTAAGTTGATGTACACAAAGGTAAACAAAAGGCTTCTACAGTATATTCCCAGTAAAGAACTCAGTGTTTTTGTCTGCATTGCCCAAAAACATGTTTCTGAACCACCAAGGACCTGTGTGTGTGTGTGTGTGTGTGTGTGTGTGTGTGTGTGTGTGTGTGTGTGTGTATACCTGTTGTTTAAGCTGTGTTTCTTGCTCCTTCATCAGCTCACACTTGCGTCTGGACTCTGTGGCATCCTTCAGCAGCTGAAGCATCACAGTACAGTCAGTTCTACAGCTCTCACAGGTATAGTGGACACTTTCAGTACCACATGATCCTGAATGCTGTTTAATGTGTAAGATTTTTAATTCTGCTCAACTACTGGCTATTTAATACTGGTAATTGATGGTGCAATGAAAACTAGAACAGGCCGTCAGGAACGGGCACAGAAGTACTCACAAAGTCTCTCTCTCTCTGCTGCTTCTCCTCCACTTCTTTCATCATCTCTGTGATTCTCTGCAGCTTGGCGTCCATCAGTTGCTGCTGCAGCTCCTTGTGCTTGAACACCTTGTCTATGTGCTGTCAGAGGGACACATCAGATTTCCATTAGGCTGGATGACCTGTGATGTGCCCTGCTGTGAGCAACTGTGATCATAACTTATACACTTTTCATTTAAAGCTCTGTTATCTTATCTTCCCTTGCAATGTTTCAAACTGACTGGCATCACAAATAAACCCCAGATCACTTTTAATCAAGAGTTTGAGGTTCGTTACTAACAGTGACTACGTCAACCCCTCCTGCCACTGCTTCACTGTTTAAGCCTTTCATAACAGCATTTTAGCTACTCAAACACAGACACACACCTCAGCCCTAATGCTTAAGAATATTAGTGTACATACATTTTTGCCAGCATTGAAATTTGATGTACTAAAATGGCCCACACGTTGAAGCATTTTTTACTTTCTGCCCTGATTAACGTTCCACATAAAAACAAACTCAGAGATGGCAGAGTTTCAATGAAATTCTAGTTTCTGGACTACCACAGTTTTGCAGTTTGCAGTGGAGGCTATAGAAGGGCTCACATGAAAACACTGGTTTCAGTGGCTATCTTCTGCTTTAAATGCATCTACTCAACTAGGCATTGTTTGAATTTGCTGGGTGCTGTTTAGTTAAGTTTTTTTCTGTAGCAGCAGTGACACACTACCCAGGTTTTGTACCCATGCCCAATACTAAAATTACACTTTTTGTAACACCATAATTCACTGAGTATGAACATGTTTTCTACAAATAGTGCTCCACAGGTTTGTACTTGCTGCCGCAGCCAGCACTAGCCAGGCTAAGGTTAACTCAGCAAGCCAAGTGAGTTACTGTTGGGCAGTCTCACCTCCTCTCTGAGCTCGTACTGCTCAATGAGCTTTTTAAGCTTATCGGCCAGCTCCATGTTCTCCTGCCTCAGCTTGGTGTTGTGGGAGCTATGCTGTTCCATCTGCACCTCGATATCGCTCAAGGTCATCTGGAAGTGCAGCATGGCCTCCTTTCGCTGCTCCTCGTACTCCCTGGACCGCTGGGCATTTTCCTCCTGTCAGATAACAGGAGTGGGAATGAGAGGTCAACAAGGAGTTTAAGAGAGGAGAGGGGAGGAGAAGTAACGCTTATATGATCTCATTTGTTGCCAGTGTGAATAGCACAGTCCTGTGCCTTGGACTGCACTAACGTCAACTTACAAAAGGTCCTTCACTATCAGAAGCTGGAGGCAAATGTATCCAAGAAGAACCAAATCAAAATTGACAGTGACAAGAATGAAGGGAAAATCTGTGTAATTGAAACACCACATCACTCCAGAGGTTCATCTATCATGTTGGTAGTAAACTACTGCAGTGGAAACCGTTTACAGTGATCGCAGTTAGTGATCAACCGCTTATATTCAAATTCAAATAAAATTCAGTAAATAGCGAAGCTGTCTGTTTCATTACTTTATTTTCATGAAATAAATACACAAATGTCAATTAGACGGTAATCTGCATGAGAAAAGAAAAAAAGAAAAAAAAATTGGTTATAATAATCATCCGCTTATAGTGATCAATTTGACTTGGACATGATCACTATAAGTGGTTTCCACTGTATTTGGATGCACACTGGATAAAGATGTTCACCATCCTGACACTTTAAATCGTATTGTGTTCTGAAAATACTTATTTTGTGGTCATTTGCCTTATGACTGCTGGTTATTGTCAAGCCAAGACACAAGATCAAAATGACATTGATGAATCCAGTTGCAGTAGGCTGAGATGTACCTTCAGTGTCTTGTTGTGTCTCTGCAGCTCCCTACAAAGGCTTTCCAGCTTGCTGCGGGCCAGGATGGCCTTGCTGTGCTCCCCCTGCAGGTGGACCTTCTCCTTTACAATCTGAGACTGCTTCTTCTGCAGGGCTTTCAGCCGCTTCTGCATGCACCGGCTCTCCTCCAACTGAACACACAACACACACAGTCAACATCAAAAAGATCGCATTATGGTTAAACTTGGTACCTTTCTTGGATAAAAAGCACACTAAATAAATAATAAATAAATAAAAGTACACTATATTCATTTGGAAAATTAAGTATATTATTAATATGCCAGTTTGTTAAAGACAGCCATTGAAGAACATTAAACGATATTTATACATACAATGAATTTCTGAGGAGCTGAGGATTTAATTTGGATATAATTCTGTGACAGTGATAGTGAAACATAGAGCACTTAGAGCACTATAGAATGTTTCGGGAACCATTTCTAAATTGGACATCTGAAAGGGACCCGAGCTCACCTGTTTTAAATTATTGTGACTGAAGCCTAGGAGTTATAATGTAGAGGAAAAAGTAGAATTGTTTTATAATTGCTTACTTATTTTGGCCAACAATATATTCATGGATGTCAAGTACACAATATTACCCAATATATTTTTTCATTATTTAATTTTAAGAAAGAAAAATCTATGAAAGCCCAAAGCATTTATGAAAAATTACTTGCTTTTATCCTATTTTTTATTAGGACCCGACCACAAAAGTGCCAGGGCCCGATGGTCCTTGCAAAGTTCTGCAGTGACTGGGCTTGGGCATGGCTGGCGGGCTCTACAGCGCCCCCAAACGTACGCCAGGGTTGGGATAGAGGTCCTTGGATCTTCACGAAATCTGGTGGGATCACTGCACTCATGTTAAAGAACATATAAAAATGTTTTGAGATTTTTTCGTCGGACAGGAAGTCAGCCATTTTCATTTTACGGACACGTTTGAGGACTTTAGGATGTGCAAAAGTTCACGAAACTTTGCACCCATATTCAAACTAGGAAGTATTTTGACTGATATCACAATCGGGCTTAGGCGTGGCACGTCGGCTCTGTAGTGCCCCCTAATACTTTTAGCAATTTTGAGGTGCTAGGGGTGCTTGAAAACTCGTGAAACTCAATTTCTGATATGGGTCTTGGGCGTGGGGGAGGTAAAATAGCTCGAGGGCGCCCCCTATAAAGTTTCTACAAAGTAGCCCTGGTAGTATGTTTCAACCTAGATGTACGAAATGTGGTAGGCACATGTAACATCCCAAGACTTAAAAATAAAAGTCTCTTAGTTCCATAAGCTAAACCCAACAGGATTTTTTGGGAATTTGGGAACTCCTGCTAGAGAATTCATCACATCAACTTCAATTTTGGGCAGTGCAATCTAAAGACCTTCACGATGAAGAGTTGTGCAAATCTTTGTAGATCGTTGAATGGCTTGGGCGTGGTGGTGCGCGCCATGAAACAGGAAGCTGTTTTTGAGGGGCTTGGGATGCTCTTAAACTCATGAAATTTGGCACACCCATCAGAAGTGGTATAACTTTTGATTTGATGCTAGTCTTTGAGTTGGGTGTGGCAAATTGGCTCGATAGCGCCCCCTACACAATTTTAACGAAGTAGCCCTCGCCGTACATTTTACGTAGATGTATGAAATTTGGTCGGCACATGTAACATCCCAAAACTTACAAAAAAGTCTTGTGGTGCCATGACCGAACTCCTCCTAGAGAATTCATCAGATCAACTTCAAATGTGGGCAGTGGAATCTAAAGACCTTCACAATGAAAAGTTGTGCTAATCGTGGTAGGTCGTCGAACGGCGTGGTGGCCATTTTGTGCGTTTCGCCATGAAACATCAAGTTGTTGTAACTCAAATATACATTGTCCAATCTGCCCCAAACTTCACATTTGATAACAGTCCAGGCCTGAAGACATCTATATGCCAATATTCAGTCACACTTATAGCGCTACCTACTGATAAAAGGAAGTCAGCCTTATGTGACAAAGATCATCCGATTTACATGAAATTTACATGGTGTGATCTACACATCATATCCAGCAACATAACATATAATTAGGGTGTGTCCACACAGTGGACACAGGGAGTGATATTTATCTCGTTCAGGCAGTGTCCAACGGTCATGAAAATTCAAAGCCATGTTGACCGGCCTTCTGTGAGGACACCGTGGCTGCTGCTCCCCCCAACACGTGTGGGGTGTGAGGGCCCGCTCAACGCTGCTTGCAGCTTTAAATTTTTTTTGTTGTTCTTCTCCGATGTTCTTTTATGTTGCATCTCAATTTTTTTGCATTGGTTACAGTGTTATATATGATTAATGCTTACGTTGTACTGTCATGAACTGTTCAGTAAAAGATTTAAGAAAACATATTGTTTGTTACGGTGAACAAAGAAATGTGTTGATTTAAGAGTTGTTATATAGTTGACTGACAACAACCTGTACAGCTGTGTTGACCTCATCCACACTTGTGGCCATATTTTGACATTTTTCTGGCTTGGTACAGGATAATGATGCCCCATTCTTAATCCTGCCTGTAAAGGTCAGACTGGCTTGGCTAGTTCTCCAACCCAGGAAAACAGCCATGGTTAGTCAGCAGCTGGTTAGTCAGTCAACGTTTGTGGCCTCAGAATCCAAGTCTGGCTCTCCAAATGTAGATATTCACATATTCAGCTTACCAGGTCTGCATATTTCTTGCACAAAGCAGCCAGTTTCTCCTCAGGAGTGGCTAAGGAGTTCAGGGCCTGCATCAAAAGAACAACCTCCTTCCCTGGAACATAAACCACAACAAAATGAGAAAAACTGAATGTAAAGGGATGCTTTCACTGTATAGCACTGGTAGACATTTCATTCAAGTAGAAGACCAATGAGCAATTTCTATCACCAGGGTAAAGGTGTGACATACTGTCATATGGGTGACAAATTAAAGGAAAAACCAACATGAAGTGTCTTAGTAAGGTGAAGAACAGCTTCAATGCGCCTTGGCATTGATTCTTATTTTAAAAGGAAAAAAGTCACAAATAAAGTAGTACTTCAAGAGAATTTCCAACTTTTCAGCTGAGGTTGGAAGTCATATTCTATTCTATTATTTCTTTATTTTCTACCTAGTGTATCTTCTACACAGTGGAATTTCTTATATTTAGCTTACAATGTGGCGAGGTGTATGGATTAACAAATACTAAATGTGTCTCTTTTTTCTGATAAAAACGTACCTTCCATAGCCTGATACCAGGGGCGGACTGAAACAGTGATTCAGGCTGGGAATCTGACTCCACCCTGTCCACGCAAACCACTCATTTTGTAGGCTAACCCTATTTGTTGATGGAACGGTATAACAGTTTTCTCATATTTTCTTTGTTAGATCACAGCAAATGTTCATTCACCTGTGTCCGTACTTCTATTTTCCTGAGTGTACACACACACATTCAGTGAAATTGAACACAAGCCACAACAATCTAAGTATAATACAAATGTTTATTCACCCGTGTCTGTAAAGCAAACAGCACGAAAGTGGCCAAATGATCGTGTGTGTATACCACTGAGTCAATTAAATTGAACTTTAACTACATAACTAAGTATAATACCAAAGTTTAAAAAAAAAAAAAAAA
>NTHP01000815.1:57722-78150 GCA_003416845.1 Oplegnathus fasciatus | reverse complement strand
TTTTTTTTTTACATATTTTATGATCAGACAGTTCCTGATTGCAACCCAAATTTTGCCACTGTTAGACAGTTTCATGGTGGCAGAAGTCTGCTTGTGTAAACACAAGAGAATGTGCACACCTGTACGGAAACTCTGACCCATGCATACGAACATTTTGGAGACAGGGGAAATTGGCGACGCAGATGGTGAGGTGGTGAACTGAAGCCAGATTGTAGAAACTAAATGTGTGAGAGGCTTAATTTCACTTCATATCACACGTTACTTATAGATCCACTTTATCGTAAACATTCAAACCAGCAGTGTTATTTGTGCTAGTGAGCCAGAACTATTCCATAAGCACTTTTCAATTGTAAAAGATATAAGCCAACTCAAATCTCAAATCAAATTCCGCTCAATATTTCATCAGCGCTGTCTCACCACCTCCGGAGCGCAGAGGACAGAGGCGGACTGTAAGCTACTGACACTCGTGGTCAGTTGTGGAGCGCACCACACCTGCTGAAATGCCTGGATGATGCCAGGATGTGGCAGGTGGCAGGACTCAGGAAAGCCTGGCTTGCCTTTCCTCGATATTAAGTGTGAATATACTGAGTCATTTTCACCTCAACCACGTTAACTAGGTTAACTGGTGAAATGATCATCATCAGTTGTAGAAATCCAAGATATCAAATAGCACTGAAGAAATGCAGAACAGAGTGTCAGTAGTTTTCAATAATATCTTCTAATACTGTGCATATATCACCAAGTATGATTTTAGTTTTCATTTAGTTTTTGTGTGGAAAATCACTGCAGTGAACACGACTGTGCTGTCAGGTGCACAGAGTGCACTGGAGACATCGCGGTGGCTGCCACACACACTCTGCCTTCTCCAGTCACCTCACTCGGCACATCTTCACCACCTGCACATAGACGAGTGTTAATGAGCAAAGTCTGGAAATAAAGCCAGTGACAGCTCTCGTACAATCATTACATCCATATCCTCATTATGAGTCCTCATCATAATGCAGTTCACCAGAACAAAGCTTAAATAAATAAATTGTGTTCACCAATCAAACCTCCATTTTCAAATGATATCCCAGGGTGGGGGATACCACTGACTGTCGCGATCATTTTGGCAAGGTGAGACACAATCAGTCTGACTGCTGTAAACACATAAATACTGCTGTGACACTCGTGCATAATGCTGCATGATGGATGCACGGGCACTGGCAGAGGGCTATGTGAATGAAAGAATTAGGAGGAACTGAGTGTTCATTTCTGTGCATCAACATTCATTAGGTGCTTTGCATTGACCATTTATTGTTGAATGTGGGTGGGTTGAGAGTGGGATATGAGGCTGATCCACACGTGCACGTTTCCAGGTGGACTGTGATTTATAAAGGGAACATTGCCTGCAGGTGTGCGGGCGCGCGTTTTTATAAATCAGATTTTTTTAGGGCGCACGCCATTTTCGGCTTTTGTGCACACGTACACTTTTAGTGTGGATCCTACGCACTGTTGTATAAATGAGACTCCTGGTGCGACAGAAACGACTTTGCGGCGGGTGGTATAAGATCATTAATAATGACAAGCTATATTTGTAGATCGCGTGGTACCCTACATCCAGGAAGATTGTATGCCCACACAAATCAGCTGCCTATCACCTGGGGCATGTTCAATCTGAAAACGCTATGTACCGTTTTGTTATGGTTTCCAGGTTGAACGACATGTTCCCTCGAAACGGTGGGCAATACCTTTTCTCTCGTTTTTAGACAAAGTTGGTCAAAGTTGACATTCAAGGTGTGTTGATTGATTCATGATATCAACTCATGCATAGAGTAACATACAAGAAAACATCCCACCTTAAAAGTTACCGGTAGCTGTTGGTAGCCTTTGAATGAATTAAATGATTTTTCCTCCAGTCTACAGTGAGCTAACATTAACTAGTAAAGATGAAAAGGTAGCAAAACATCCTTTCATTTTTTGGAACAGCTAAAAAGGTAAAAGTTTATGATGATGTAGTTAAATAATGTATGTATTATGTAAACTTGTCACCGTAGGACCAGTGGTTACATAACCTTCGAAACGAGACGCAATTTAAGTCATCGGTGCGCTCTGGTAGAGGTGTAGAGCTATTTCTAGAACAACCAGCCTGAAGACGGCCCAGTGTGTGTGTACTATGTGTGTGTATGAGAGAGAGATGTCAGTGTGTCAGTATTTTCCTTAAGAGTTTAAATATTTACCTTATGAAATAAAACAGCCTATTTCCCGAAATAATTATGCTTTAATACTGTAGATCTTGTTTTATTATTTTTCACATGCAGTTACACTCTGCCGGTTAAAACAAGAAAGTGGCTGGTACATTTTGGAATTCACCAGCCACAAAAGTTTATTTCCAACGCCTGGGCTGCACCGAAGCAACAAACACTGGAGGATACTTGTAAAAGGAGAGAAATTCCCTCAAGACAGCGACAAGGCCAAAAAGATTACAGAGAGGGTTTGTTATTTTATAACATGTTATTCTGTAAAAAATAAAAAAACATTAAGGAACAACTTGGATGCAGGCAATTTTGTTCTTAATGCATTGCAGAGCTGTTCAATTGTCAAGCAAAAAAACTTGATCGGAACATCCCTACTTGACAGTAACATTAATGAGCATTAATTAAGAGAGCATCCAAAAAACACCACACACAAAAAAAAGAACACGTTGATAGTGTTTACCTGACATGGGCTGTCCAGGTCGGTTGGAGAATCGCTGCCTCCCACGATTCTTCTGGTGGCCACATCAATCTCACAAACTCCTGTTGTCTCCATTAGTCCTGATCACAAGCTAGAAATTCATAGTAAACCAGAATTGTTAGAAAGTATAAATGAGACTGTTGCATGACCAAATACTTCTATCTAGTAATGAGTAGTGGGAGTCGCAGTCGGACTGCATAGTACTGTGACAAAAAAAAAAGCAAGGGGCTTGCGATGGTGTGTGTGCGCTGCTTCAGGTACAGTTGGATTCCCAGTCTGGTCAGGAGTCAGTAATTTAAGACTAGGACTTTGTAAGTCAAAACTATGCCTTAACAAGTCAAAACTATGGAATAATGAGTCCAGTTATGAGAGCGAGAGTATCATGCCTAGGGTTGTTAAGACTATCCCAACACATCGAAAAACTGATACAGGAGTGAGAGACTCGTATGGACTATGCATTACTGCCCATATATTTTCTGGGGTATTTCTGACTGAGTATTTGAAATAAAACTTGAGGAGATAATTGATTCAGTTTAGTTTAGTTAAAAGTAAGAACACAGAATCCTAATCGCAGCTGAATCAAATTGTATCAAATCAGCTTTGAATTATAGTGTTTTGTATTAATTACAAATGTATCTGTCATTTCTGTATTGGACTGTGTACCTAGGTGCATACCAAATATCAAACTGTCAGAGGGAGAGAGACACTCCTCTACTAACTTTTTATCTTTTATTTTCGCTTGGGAAAAAAATGAGCATCCATACCTTCCCAATACAAACTATGCAGTGTTTTCTTTAGGGCTGGCCAAACAAATGATATGTATGGAAACAAAGACATAATGGCAACACCTCTGTGCTACAGGCTAACAGCACCAGGGCTGGAGATATCAGTATTCCATTCCGGCCGGCCATACCTGCAGTGTCAAAAACGCAACTGCTCTGAAAACTTGCTTAGCTTTCACGATGTGACAAACCCTGATTGAGAGAAATAAGCTTATAATAACGTTAGTACTGCCTTAGCAATGCAGTAAGACTTAATCAACACCAGACAGCAAAAGTCAACCACGTGTGAAACTTAACGTTACAGCAGCTGCACGAGTAACCTTGTCAGTCGTCTCAGGCCTACAGACACCAACGTTTAGCGTTACTTTTCCATCCTTATAGGTTAACTAACGTTAGTTAGCGGTTAGTTTAGCAGCCTTGCACCAACATTCACATTAAAAGATTTCAACAGGTTGAAGATCGTTAGACGTTTCTTACTAATGTTAGCATTAAGCTAACGCTACATAACGTTACAACAGAGGAGTTACACAGAGGACAGGTAACTTAGCGAAGTTAATGACAATCTAGCTAGCTTACCTTGTCGGTTAGCCAATCGTGTGGTGTTGTGTGTAAGCTGACAAAGATGAACAATATTAACTTTTAAATTGCTAACGTTAACTTACTTCAACCGGTAAAGTGTTGCTGTTGAGAATGGTAGTCTATGATTGTAGTAAACGCTGTGTGTATTATAAGTTAGACTGTTTGGAGTTGAAAAGACAAAATCCTCAACGGGTCTTGTAATATCAGAGCTAACTTCGCTGCAGTTTCCTGCATTACTAACCAACACTGGCAGATACGCAAAACAAGTAACCTAGCGGCTATAACGTTAGCTGCGTTGCTAACTTACGTGTTGTTCACTCAATATGAAGAAAACTTTAGGGAGATCTATGAGAAAACGAAACAACTTTTTTACAACATATTCCTCAAAAATACACAACATGCCCGTAGTGCATAACGTGTTTCAACGTTAGCTACTTGATGGGGTTTTCTGTTTATTTGTGGTAACGTCAGTAACGTTACGTTAACAAGTAGCGTTAGCTAGCTGGCTAACGTTAACCAACTTCACAAAGTTGTAAAAATACAGAGTTTCCCACCAATTTAAGTATGATATTTGTGCCGAATTGAACGACACCTCATTCTACATTTAAAAGGTCTTAATAAATGTAGTATCCGCAATGTAGTTTTGCAGATTAGTAATGTAACCTTAAACCTTCGAGATGGTAAATGGAGTTTTGTGTGACGTTCCATCGACTCAGGACAGAACGGCGCGTACGGTTCCTGGTCATGTTAGCTACTTAGCTAAACGCACAACACTTCATTAATTATACTTGTAACCAAACTGCTGTTAACATTTGCAGTGTAAGTGTTCAGACATATCAGGTGTTACCGTGGATAGTAAAGATTGGAACTGGTTAATTAACACCAGTTAGCCATGGAGGTGTAATGTAAATTTCTGACAAGCTAACATTGGCTTGCTATTGTTAGCAGGGCTAATCCTGTGCTAACAGCTAGTTGGTGGCTAGCCTTGCTGACTAACACTAGAAGTGAACTTTACTTCGGCGAATACCAAATGTGTGATAGTGAATGCAAAAGCTACACCCACCGACTGATAGTGACAGGTCGCACACTGCGTTGAAATTATTTAAAATTAGCACGATACAATACCACTAACTAAAGCAAATATGTTGCTGAAATAGCTTGAACGTTTACCTGTGTTTTCACTGTGGATGGAAGCAGGACACGGTTATAAAGCTAGCTTGGACTGACTGACAACAACTGAAAGCTCCGGTTAAATCTTTTCAAAATATAACCGTTGTCGAGCGTGTCCAAAGGTCAGATTCTCCTAGTAAACATTTTTATTCCAAAATGTATAAAACGCTTGTATAAATATGTTTGTTTTTCAGTCTCCTGAAACATTTTTATTATAACCATTTCACTTTGTGTGTCTGTTTTCCTGTTAAGCAGGCTACAAAAGAGGGGTTTCGACTGTTTTTAAATCACAGATATACTGTTAGCCATTGAGTTTGCCTTTTTTATATAATAATAATAATAATAATAATAATGATAATAATAATAATAATCTTAATCATCATCATCATACACATTGACAGACCTTAATCTTAAGATTCTTTAATATGTGATGTAAATATTTAATTAAGATCAAATTAACTATTAAGTATAATATTGATTGATTTTACCGCATACACACAATCACACAAACTGCACTATACTCATTTGCACATTGTTGTGCAACTTGACGTTTGTTTCCGCTTTTAATTTGAAGGTATTACCCTCGTAATTCCGGTAGTAATCTAACTAACTTGATGTAGCTAAAGTCAAAACCAAAAGCAAAAGGCTCAGAGCTCCTCTTTTTCTGGGACGTCAGAGAGGGTGGAAACAGCCACTTGATACCCAATCCCAACAACAACCACAAAACTACGTATTTACAGTATCTAAGCCACTTAATGCAATTAAAATAATCTTCTTGGTGTAACAACAACCTTTTATGTTGACATCATCACATTTGCCTCCTAAAAGAAAGTAAGCTGTCATGTTGGAAGGGAGTGACTACAAATTGCCACGCTGTTCATTCTGTTTTCCTTCTGTAAGCGGTATGAACCGAGAAGAAATGAACATTTTAAATACAGTACATAGAGTATGCAGAGAATTAGGAACTTATTTTCGAAAGCAAAACCAAATAATCACAAGGACTTTGGCATGACGGTCCAACAGCAATTAGATAACATTCATTTTATTGATCCCACAGAAGGAAATTAAAGTCTCAGCGAGCGTAATAGGTAGATCACTGCATTAGCACTTGTAGTGTCTACTAAATGGTGGATTATACCTTATAATGTACCTGATAAAGCACAATGGTTTTTAGTCTCATCCTGGTTTTGATCATATTCAGGATATGTACACTAGTAATCTGGTTATGATGGGTTTTTGGAGTATCCTGGTTATGTGCTGCGCATGTAAACATCTTATCCTGATTTCAGTAGCCTGGATAAGGCCTTATCCCAGTTTTGAGAAACCTGGATATGTTACCTGAGTACTCCCATAGAAACCAGGATACTGTGGCACATAAACACCTAATCCAGGTATCTGAACATTCTTTGTTGATAGAGAAATTAGGGGCTTATATGGTGAGAAATCAAGACACAGCTGCACACGGATAATCAGAAACCTGGATACTGTTAGAGTCATGTAAACAGGGATAGGAATAACCAGGTTTCTGATTTTCCATGTAAATATCATATCCCGAATATGATCAAAACCAGGATAAGACTCAAAACCAGGACACTAGTGCACATGTAAACACGCTCAGTGATTTCTCTGGGCTGCATGCATGATACAGCACATGAGATAAGTGTATATACAGAGCCAGCACAACAGACCAGCATATTGCAGACGATATAACCCACAAGCTCTCAATAGCCTCATTAATTGCCTTTTACGAACAATAATCCCTTGCAAAACAAGTGTTGCCAACATGTCTTGACACATCCCCAAGCTAAAGTAAAACTTAATTAAAGAGTCTCTGTCCATAGCTATCACAGAGGACAAGTGCCTTAAGCAGGTGCCGGCTGGAATGAATGACTTGGCATTGTGCACTGCCAGAGTTATTTAATTTCATGGCAACGTGGTAACGAATTAACCAAAACGTGCGAACGAAACACAATAGCATTTCGAGCGCTCAATGTAGTAAAATGCAGCCTCAAAATATTTTTTTTTCTCTCTATGGCCACTCCGGGGCTCCATAAGCACCAGAAGGATTATACCTATTTTTTCTAACTAAGTCCTAAAGTTGCTCCTTGTATGAATTGGGTTTGGCTTATGTTTGGAATAAGATACGATAAACTTTTATTGATCCCCAGCAGGGAAATTCGGTTGCTGCAGCAGCACAATGACAGAAATAGGCTAAGTACAGATAAAATAAAAGAAATGAATGACAGAGATATATAAAACTAGAATAAGAAAATAATACAAAATAGAAACTATACAAGAGCATTTGAAGACAAAAATTTCAGGGTAAAGTGACAGTGGTGTGATTAATAGCAGCAGAATTGACCAGGCTATGTACACCAGACTAATATATGATACAATTAAAGTTACAATCTTGAAGATTTTCATTTCATTGTCTTTCGCGGCACCTATGATGGTAATCGGTAATTGCAGGTGTGTTTTTTGATCTCACTTCAGTTTCAGTTTAAAGTTTCATCGTCTGTAGTCATCAACCTTTTCTTTGTTTGTTTGGCCATAGTAACCGTTTACTCACAACACTAGCAGAGACCGGAAAAAATAGTATGCTGCTTCACACACAGGTGAGTTGAAGAGCGAGTCTGTTGCATTAAAAGCTTTGTTAAAAGCCGAACTGTGCACCACTTGTGATTTTTACGGGAAAGTCGCCACCGACACCCGGGTCGTAATACTGCAAATACAAGGGCTTTCATCAGTGGGCCGCAGGCTCAATCACCATTGTGCTGGGGAGGATGAATTGAGGATGACCAGACAGGCGGATCCCCTCTGGAGGCCGGAGGCAAAGGCGGCTACCCTCTGGAGGCCTAGCAGCTATTATGATCTGGCAGAGAAACAATGCAACAGGACTGATATTTATGGGGTGTAGCTGATGAGGGAATGAGGTGCAGGTGGGGAGATGGGCGGGGAAGCTCAGGTGAGGGGAATGAGATGATTGCATGGAAGATGGGAGTGGCTGCAGGAAGTGACTGAGATGCAGACTGTGACATACTTGACATTGCGTGTTCTGCAATGTGACTATTGCACGTGCGTATATCGCAATGTCAGTGTTGAAACGTTATATCGTCCAGCCCTATCCCACGTGCTTACAATCTGGCAACTGGTCGCTATGGTTTTAAAGAGTCCCACACCTGACACCCTGCGCGCTGTTGTTGGCTGGGGGCTACACACCACTGCCCAAAGGCTGATGCCCAGAAACGTCCCGAACACTGCAAACTAAGAAAATCCAGGCAGAGGGCAGGGTCTCTGCAGATACAGACACCACCACACACTTCTAGTGGGTCATAAGTGACGATTGAGAGGGATTATTTTTGTATGAGTCTATACATTGTTTTTAGAAAAATCCTACTCCTTATGCAATTTTTTTCCCTGCTAATTGTACTGTATGCGGATTACATTATCTGCACTTGCTATCTTGTTGATGTTATGGTCTTGTCTTGTGGGATATTCAGTGTTTTACTAGAGACCACAGTGGAAATAAGCCTTTGGGCTTTATTGTGTTTTTATCCTCGATGCCTGGTGATGCAAGTAATGTCTGCAGTTATTATATGTGTTTTTTAAATCATCAAATCAAATCAAATCATGCCTTTAAATAATCAATAAGTCATTTGACAGAAAATTAATCTGCAACTAGGCTATGTTTAATAATTGATTAATAGTTTTAGTCATGTTTCAAGTGATAATGAAAAATATTTCCCAGCTCCAGCTTCTCCAATGTGAGAATTTCCTGCTTTTCTCCGTTTTCTATCATTATAAAATCTTTGTGTTTTGGACTTTTGGTGTGATACAAGATATCTGAAGATGTCACCTTGGACTAGGAAACTGTGATGGAGACATTTTATAGACTAAACCTGTAATCGACTGATCAAGAAAATGAAAATAATTTTTTAAGTTTTGAAAGCACCAACATGCTTTCAAATCCAATATTTGATTCTTAGTATTGATATTTGTAATATAGCTCAGTTTATAGCTCAGTCATTTCATTTAAAATGAATGATAATCATTACAGAAAATGGTCATTTCTGTTGTTTTGCACATGATTTTAAATGACAAAAAGCTATATATTAAAGTATCTATATTAAATATAGATACTTTGAATGTATGAACGATGTTTAGTCGTTTCTGATAAAAGATCTTTTGCTGCTTTGTTCTGCAGCTGTAGGTCGGTGAACTCACAGGACAGAGATCACATTCCACTCGCTCTTCTCCCGGTGCCGTAATAATTTGAACTGGGAGGTCTTTACTTCGCCAACCAATAAGCACACGGCTGTGTGTTGGGAGCTGAACCCGATTGGCTCAAAGCAGCAGATTGTTGTCATATCAATAGCCGATTGGTCGGGCGGGTTGTCCAAACGCTCGATTCCCACCCGTTTTCTCTCCTGAGTGGGGACGACGTTTTCCATCCTGACCAGAAGGAAAAAAACAGCAGAAAGAGAACAACCGCTGGACAGAGGTTTGGCAGGAAAAAGGGGGAAACCTCAGCTGCTTCACCCGGATAAAAATACATATTTCAGGAGAACATAACTGCAGCAACAGCATCATCGGCGCTTCCTTCACGGTACGTCCTGCACGGCTTTTGTTGTCATAGTGGCCATTAGTTTGAGTCCACTGCTTTGAGACACACTGGTGTCAAATGACACGAAAATCATCTTATTTTCTTTTTCTTTCCATGTACATCGGTATTAATTGCTAAATAACATACCTACAGTGCACCGTGAAGGGAGAGTCACTTTGTTGTTTATTCACGATGTCTCCTGGTATGTCAGATACATTGTTGATACAAGGAAAACACACTTTTGGCTGTTGGAGCTACTGTGACGTGCACACAGTGGGGCTTTTTCCTTTGCTCATTGATTTTTTTGAAATGTTTAACGCGGTTTTGTAGATTGCACTACAAGGACAATTCCAGAGCATAGCCTGTGGCAGGGGTTCCCAAAGTGGGGCAGCCCAGTGGTACCTGAAAGGGCATGATTGGCTTTTCCAGAAATGAAAGATAAACAGGGCCGGACCTAGCACATTCAGTTCCCCAGGCAAGCTTCCCCTGGCCTTTCTGGAAGTTCAGTGTAGTCTAACCTAATTTTGCATAAACTCTCATACCAAACAACTGTAACCATATGTCATCCATGAATGATGCAGCTGCAGGAAGTAAACCACCATGGAGTAAACTATCTGTAATGATTGTGAATATGCTGAGATGTAGTCTTTTTGGTTGTGGTGGTCTGGGATCAGCTTCATGTGAATTGTGTCATGCTAAGGATTGCTTTTTTGAAAGATCAGTCCTTGGAGATCTTTAAAAAAAATAGAGGAAGGTCATGTATATGAATATGTTGCTAAATGTGAGAGCTTGTAGACTTGATGTGAGAACTTGTAGAATACGGTGTGTGAAGTTCTGGAACAAAAATCTGAACTTGTATATTTAAATTTTCACTTGTATAAAATATTCACACGTGTGAGCTGAATTTGAAGTCACAGAAAAAAAAAAAACACATGAGAGCTTGTAGAAAAAATGTGAACTTGTATGTTGAAATTTTCACTCATAGAAAATATTCCCACACCTAGTTGTGGAGGTGAGAGAGTGGTGGGGATCGGGGTGAACCAATCAGAAGACAAGGCGCTCTTTCGCTCTTAACTCAGCTTTATTTATATAGCATCTTTCATACAAACGCAGCCCAAAGTGCTTCACAGAGCAAGAGTAGAACAGCTGTCCTCCCTGTCTGCGAAGTTAGATCCGATATGGCACCAAGCCAGGGTGAGTTTCTTCCAAAAGCTTTGTTTTTGTACATTAGTACTGTGATTAAGGAGTAAATCAATGTATGCCACCAAAACCTCACATTTTTTATAACAGTAGTGGCAAAATGACAGTGAATGCACCCTTTGGCTAACATGAACTATGTTAGATAACTAGCATAAATAGCCTACGGGATTTCATTCAGTGGAGGCGAAAGTGATGGCTTTTAAATCAGTCAGTTGTCCACTGGAGTCCCCGAATAATGCACTTTGTTGCAGTGATATATAACTATATCTGTGTTTTTACATGTTATAGGTAACCAAGCGAACTAACGTTGCGTCTAGCAAATATAACGTCAACTTTGCTTTGGCCTCCATTGTGTATGACACTCTGTTGGGAATTTAAACAAAGTTTTGTGTTGGAGTTTGTGTTACTCTAAATTTTGACACTTAAGATTTTCATTGTTATGTATATATCGGCTCCAGATATTGGTTATCGGTCTCCTTCTTTACTAATAATCTGTATCGACTCTGAATAAAACATATCGTCAACTCTCTAACACCACTATGTGACTGTGACTGGACTATGGTTTTGCAGTTCAACAGGACCAACAGAGTGGTGATTCTTCTCTAGAGACATAATCTAACTGATTGTGAGTCTCCTCGTTAGACTTATATTCATATCATATGCATATTATAAAGCTTAGCAACTGAATAGTTATGCATTGGGATCTTCAGTGTTTGGAGCAAGTTGCTTGTGAAAAATACGGTGTAAAATAAATAGGTTACAGCTGTTATTTCGCTGAGTGAAATACATTTAATTCAACAGTTTGTGAACATGAAGTATGTTAACAGTAAACACCAGCATTTTGGCTTTAAGTTGTCTTTAAGTTTTAATTATAACTGAAGTTACCTGGAAATGTTGAAAGCTAAACATTTGGTGGATTTGATTATTTAATTCAATCCTATCAAACTTCAAGCCCTACATTTTAATGTTGCATTAAATCTGTGCTAGTATTGAAAAATTTCAAACGATGCCCAGCCCATTAGTTGATTAATCAAATTGACAGAAAATTATTATATTATTCTACTATTTTGATAAGTTCCAGCTTATCACTTGTGAACTTTTGCTGCTTTCCTTCATATAGGCTATGTCACAGTAAATTGAATATCGTTGGCTTTTGGACTGTTGGTTGGACAAAACAAGCCTCACGTTGGGCTGTAGTTGTGATTAGGATTTTACACTCTTATTATTGTTTTTTATTTTCTTTTATATTTTTATATTATATGGACCAAATGACTAATCTATAATGAAAATAATCAGTAGTTGCAGCCTTATGTTAAATATGCATTCCACTTTACCATCTGGTTGGAAGAAAATCCTTAGGCCTTGTAATGTTTGGGCTGATTTGTCTAAAAAAATGAGTAACTACCACAGAAAGTCCCACAATTTTTCTTGTCAGACCTCGAAATAAATACAATAATCAACCTCCTTCTTCAGAACATTTGATCCCAAAGACTCCCATCTGAAGAGATTTGATGTTTGTGCACTACATTCCAGCAGCCAGAGAACGGCATTTGTCAGCATTTGTTTTTGATTTGCATGGTGAAACTTTCTGGGTGGCTTCTAGCCTGATGAGTTTGCATGGATTAAGACTGTTGCTCTCTTGTTAAACTGCGGCTATTTTCAATGTAAATGCTGGTTCCTTAGCCCCAGTGGACTAACAATCTCTGCTGTAGAGCTAATGTACATATTTGCAGTGACTAACAAAAAGAGTTAACCTGCTTCTAGGGTGATCGTTTACAGGCAGAGTCTGTGCAGCCACTGAAGTTTTGATCATCCCCTCTGTTTTTGCAGTGGTTGACTTTGCCATGGACCACTTTTAAAGAGTCACTGAATCATCTCCAAACCACATAAGGAATGAAAAATAAGCTCAGCATCCAGGATAATGAAACAAACAGAAATCTAACTGGAGGCAGGTGGCTCAGGAATGGACTTTATGGTTGTTGAAATCTGAATATTTGACTAGAAGGTGTTGAGGATCATGGCAATGTGAGGGTTATCCCTGCATCTCTCTCACTGCATGTCGTGTCCTGAGGTTTCACACAGCATACAGCACCATCGGTTTTGCTGCCTGTAGCTGCCTTCTTTCTCGATGTGATGGCACTACTAGTCTGCAATCTGCTCTCTCTTCATTTCTGCCTCTATCTTCACCTCTCTCACACACCCCTGTCCTCCATTTAACTCAATTCAGTCTGCCTTATTAGCCCTGAATGTTGAAAACTGTATCCATCCATCTCTCTCATAAACAAACACACACACACATTCACCAACATGTGGACTACACACACACACACACACACACACACACACACACACACACATGCTGCAAACTGAAGGGTGACTTCTTTGTGTGGTTGTCATGGAAACAAAGAGTTTCTGAAGGCAAAAGAAAGAACAAAAGCCATGTGCTCCTGGTTCAGATACCGTGTCTGTAGTAACATAGACTGAGTTTGTATAAAAAGAGGTCTTCTTCAAAATAGACTATTAAATGTGTCACTTAGACTCCAGTAATTCAGATTCTTTCAAAGCTAATGAGCCAATACATTGAATAAAAAACTGGGGGAAAGGATTAGCACCTGGGGTTTGAGAAACTCTGTTGCCTTTTCAAGATATTATTTTCCTCTTGTGTCACCAATATTGTGATATATCTGTCACGGATGATTGTTTTGCGATATGTTGCATATCGCAGAATTACCTGTACACTATCAGCTTTTGTTATTGTAAGCAAAATATCAGAGTGTTCNGAGTTGAATTGTGATTTCCACCCATAGAGAGGCATTTTATTATTAACTAATGATTATTTTTATTATGGATTAGTCTATTGACTATCTGTGGTTATGGCAATATCAGTTGGTTGGTCCACCACTTTGGTCCAGACTGAAATATCCCAACAACTATTGGATGGATTGCCATGAAACTTTGTATAGATATTCACACAGATCATAGATCTTTTCCCTCAGTAAAGTACCAGTACAACAATGTAAAAATACTTCATTACAAAGTCCCTTATTCAACAAACTACTAAGAAAAAATACATTAAAAGTAAATATTCTGGGCAAAATGTACTTAAAGTATCTAAGTAAAAGTACTTGTTCCACCAAAAATGCCCCCTGTGACTGATATATTATTATATGTTACATTCTAAGACTGTGAATACTGATGCAACAATGTGTAAGTGGCATTTTACTGATGTAGCTGGTCAAAGTGGACCTATATACAGTTGGGCAATTTAGTCCAGTGGTCCCCAACCAAGGGGTCGGCCTCTCCAAAGGGTCACAAGAGAAATCTGAGGGGTTGTGAGATAATTAATGGGAGAGGAAAGAAGAAAAAACAAAGCTATGCAAATCTGTTTTATTTTTTGCTTTCATAATATTGAATAATTTTACTTCTGTAGCCTCGAACCGTTATTTAAATGAAACGATCTGAGAGGTGTAGAAGGAAAATCTCTCCTTACTGGAACTGCTAACAACTAATAACTTCTGAAAAGTGACAAGGGGTCACAAGCCAAAAGGGTTAGGGAGCCACTGGTTTAGTCTTTAACAATGTGTTGTCTTTTATAAGTTCATCATATTCATCACATGTAAAATCCTAACATGTCAAGTAACTATAAAATCTGATAAGTAAGTTAAAAAATACAATCTTTCCTCTGAAATGTAGTGGAGTTAGATTATAAAGTAACTGAAAATGGAAATACTCAAGTAACGTTTGATAAGTCCAAGTAACTCAAAACTGTACGTGCAGTACTTGAGTAAAAGTACTTAGTTACTTTCCACCACTGCAGACATTCAGGCGACCCCAGAGTATAATTGGTGATTTTGGTGATTTGGTGATGTTTTCCTCTAGTGCCACCACGAGGTTGTCCATTTTGATACTGAATGAAATTATCCGACAACTGAGGCCTATTTTATAGCAGACATTGTGCTTTTCCGTAGCAGGAAAAGCACAGGTAGCCTGTAAATAACAACATTAACAAAGGCCCTGCTATCATGCATACTTGCTCACTGTCGTGGCCAGTTAAATGGAATGGAGCCATGATTAGAGTTATTAGTAACGTGCTTTTCCTGCTATGACAAGTCAAAATGTCTGTTGTGAAAAAGGTCCATTGGCACAAAATTTGTTTAAGACATTCATGTGCCCCTCATCATGAACTGCAATAACTTTGATGAGCCCTGACTTTTAATCTAGTGCAGTCATCATCATCATCAAATTTTAATTTGTCCATAGGACCAAGTATGGAAAACTGTTAAGTACTTACAGTTATCACCAAAGCTTTGTGAGATTCTTCGTCTTGTTTACTTATTGTTTGATCAGATGCTTACTGATTTCACTATTAATTTTGCTACTTTTGTACAGTGTTATATTCAGATTTGGCATGTTGATTTTAAATGGAAAACAAATGTAAGATAATGTGTTTGTACTTAAAATGTCGAATCATTATGGTATTGGTGTGAAACTGAAACATATAAGCAATGGTTTGAAAAGGGTTCTAGCTGTGGGATAGTTTCATCATTACCTGAGAGGCTTTTCCATCATGAAAAAGTATGCAGTTCTGGGTGGTAGCCTTTGCTGTGTCCCCATTTGAAATATGGTTTGGTCTGTTCTTTCCAGTATGTGTCCCGTTTCAATCCAGCAGACGTTTTGTTTGTTTGTCTTCCTGTGTGGAATATCAACATCCTTTCATTTGGTGCACCACCCACTGAAGCTCAGGCCAAACCAGAGGAGCCAAGACTTTCTACTACCTCTGTCTGTCTGCTCCACCACATCTCTGTTTCGTCACTTATCTCTATCTGCTCCAACTGTTTCTTCTATGTCAGAAGAAGAAACCGTTTTCCCTACTATAAGACCAGGTTTGACTTGATTGAACACCATGGTAAGAATGCTGTCATATTTGTTCTGGTGCAGTCGGTATGTAGCTGACAGTGTACTTTAGGTCACTCCGGATGTTTAAACACATTCCAATCCCCTCATATTGTTCACTTTCCCTTCAGCATCTCCTTTCTACCTAAGATAAGATAACATAAGATATCACTTTACTCATCGCGAGGGAAATTGTTGCAATACAAAGTCGGAAAGAGTGTAAATATACAAAGTGCAAATATAAAAGAAATAAAGAATAAAGATTATCAGTAAGGTGCAAAACCAAATGTACACAATGTAACAGGTTGATGTTAAGTAGGTATTATAAATATAAGCTGGTTAACAGTAAAGTGCAAATCCAAAATATACGCAATGCCAGGAATACAGGAATAAACAGTTAACAGTAAAACTCTTCAGTTGACTTGACACCCTTTGTGTCTCTCATTTCTCGATCTGTTTCTCCTTTCTCCTCCCTCTCTATCTGTTTTTCTCTCCAGGTCAGTGACTGTTGGGCCACTCGAAGGTCTTAGAAGTCAAGTTGTTGTCAGTATGGGGTCTGTAACTGATTTAATATGTTATCCAAAACAATACAGTACATTTTCAGATTGATCTGCATTACAACCTACAGTTCTGCTACCTAGCCCAACCCCTGATAAAGTGTTGGAATTTGGGTCTGATAATTTGTTAAGAAATTTCTCTCTTTCTCCCTCTGACTATGCCAGTTGTCTGTGTCCATGCGTGTCATGTGTTGCAAGTAGATATAAGCAGATATCAGCCTTTACTAGTTAATGTTAACCAGCTGTAGACTAGAAAAACACGTTTAATTCACTGTGCCTCTCAAAGGCTACCGGCAGCTACTTTTAAGGTGGAATGTTTTCTTGCATGTTACTCAATGCATGAGTTGACGTTGTGAATCAGTCAACACACCTTAAATGTCAGTATGACAACTTCGACCATTCCATTTGTTTTTATTGGCTCTTGCATGACACACGCTTTAGTGATGATCGGATATTCAAGCATTACAAAATGTATATGAATTTCAACCGGATTATGGGAACTGCGAATACTCTATTTCACTCTGCTGTTGGTCCAGAGTTGTTCTCCTTAGCCTTTTGTCATGTGCGTATTTGCACAGTTGGCATTCCCTGTGTACAGTTCAGTGTCGAGGCTAACTTTCCTAGCTAGCCAGTCCGACTACCCTCCTATGTTAAAATAAGATGTGTAACGTAGGCTTGTGATCGGATCATATATCGACGATTGAAGGGATGATGGACGATTGTTTTTTCCTACACTGATATTACGGCGATTTGACCAACTTACTATCAGAACTAAGATGTTATAAAAATAATCTGTAGAATCTGCACCCTGCTGTGCATTTAGAGATGTTTCTGGTGGAGCGGCATGTCTGCCCGCTGAGCCCCGTTGATTAGCATGAGTGATGAGTGAATTTTAAATCCTTAATTACAAACCAGTTTGCTGTCTCTTTTCCATGGATCTGACAGCTCGCATCTCCGTTCTCCATATACCTGCTCACCAAAACTTTTCTCTGCACTCCATAAGAGTAGTTAACGTTATGGAGATGATTTGGACTGTGATATTAAAGATAAGAAAATAATGTTAAACGCAACACACAGACTTTTGAAAGGGAGCCGTTGTTTGAATAGAGGAGGCATTGCTACTAAATAGATTTTTTTTAATGTTTAAATATTTTAAATAAAATATTGACACTCTTTTATAAATCACCTCATAGCCTGCCTATCGGCGGAAAAGAAAATTGGAATTCGAATTTTACCTACCTGGGTGGGCCCAAGTAGAGCCTGCGTATGGGAAATGCTGCAGTGTTAACAAATCCTCTAAAAATGTTCTACATAAACATAAACTCCTTGGTGGAGGCAACAACCACACTTTATAGCTGAACACTGACAGGTTAGGGCCAAGATGGGTCCCAAGAGAAAGACACAGCACTCTCTCATGTCTTCCCCAGGAGTGACTGGTTGCATAAAGGGTTATCAAACTCCAAACAGAATCAGTAAAGAGAGCTGCTGCGAATGTAGGCAGTGTTTTATTCTTGGAAGGAGTGTGTTTCCATCTGAGTGGAAGAGTGTGTGTGTGTGTGTGTCTATGTTTAGCTGTGTTTGTTTAGGACTTAGTAATTATGCCTGGCAGCAGAGTGTGAGTTACAGCAAGCAGAGGAATGCCTTTGGTCTGCTCCTGTCACTGAAACTTAACTATGGGCATTTCAAATGCTTTAACCTGTGTGTGTTTGCTTGTGTGTTGATATTGCATATTAGGGTGTGTATTTAGCATTTACATACTATATATTTTGTGTGTGTTTTTCTTTGTTTCTTGAATTTTTATTAGGGTGTAGATAAGTTTATTTTGTGTTTGTGTACCAAATGTTCTCATGACAAGTACATTTTTGGTATGAGTATGCATTTTTGATTAATTGCTTGCCTGTGTGTGTGTTTGTGACACTTGGTGTGTGAATTGGCTGACATCACCCAAGCAATCATTGACCTCTGAATTCTTGAGCACACATTCCAGCCTCCCTTAACTAGGAAGAAGCCATAACTTAGCCTGTAACATACTCACACGCATTATAAACACACATACATATAAACGCAAACAGCCTTCCTGTTTGGGTGGAACCACTAGATGACGTCATTGGCTGCGTCTTGTGCTCTAGGTCATCTGTCTTCCAGATGTAGAGAGTAGGAGCAGCAGATGGGCACGCTGGGTGGAGTTACTGACAGTTGGGGGTCACAACCATCCTGTTTTTAAGCGTAGTTTAGTTGACCAGTCTTAAGTTCAAGTTCAAGTTCCTTTATTTGTCACAACAATTACAGTGAAGCAGTCACTGGCAAGGAAATTTTTAATTCTCAGGCTCCCTCCAACAATGCTCAAACAATGTGTAGAAACAGAAAATCGCACAAGTAAAAAACAGAATCCATGACATAAAACAGTGCAGAAATTAAAATATAGGAATATAGTATATATAATATAATAAAATATAATTATATTATAATATAATATATATAATATAAAATATAACACTGGTTGGCAGGTGTACAGTAATGATTGATGTTTTAGACAGGCAGTGCACTAATAAATATATAGAGATGTAAACAGGTAGTAACCAGTAAGTAACAGTAGTATGAGGTAAAGTATTAATTAGGTGTGAGTAAAGTAACACAAGTACTAAACACACAGGGAGAGATCTTTATATCCTAATTATGTTTTCTTAACTTATATTTGGAGCTGATATTCAACATCGTGCCAGAATATTTTTTCTCAATCTATCATTTGGTACAACATAACAAAACAGTGGTAAGTGCCCATCACAATTTTTTTGAGCTCAGTGCGATATCATCAGATGTCTTGTTTTGTCTGACCAACAGTCCAAAACCCAAAGATTTTCAGTTACTATAATGTAAGAAAAGAAAAAGCAGCAAATACTCACAATTTAGAACCTAGAACTGTCAAACATTTGGCATTTGAGCCAGGTTCCACTTTTTTGCTGGGAAACCTTGCGTTTTGTAAAAAGCCATTTGTTTGGAACTAGAGCTAGTCCGATAAATCAGAAAAAACTGCAGAAATTGCAGTTCAGAACTGCCAAAGAGATATTTGAGATAATTAGTTCATACATAGTTGGTCCACCAGAGAGCACTGACAAGTTTATTTCTCAAATGTAAAATGTACCGCTCA
Organism: Oplegnathus fasciatus; assembly: GCA_003416845.1. Taxonomy (NCBI): domain Eukaryota; kingdom Metazoa; phylum Chordata; class Actinopteri; order Centrarchiformes; family Oplegnathidae; genus Oplegnathus; species Oplegnathus fasciatus. Next base: position 58,503 of record NTHP01000815.1, on the reverse strand, counting down.
CTACATAGCCAATTTAAGGGATCAGGGATGAGTTCAGACACTGAGGTTGGCAAAATGCACAGATTTCCTAGCTCTGCGTGTACGTGTACGTGTACGTGTACGAGAGAGAGAGAGAGAGAGAGAGAGAGAGAGTTACACATTGGTAAAAACGCTGCACCCTGAACTCAGAAAGTTAGATCAGTGCATCCCTGGTGAAAATATATAAAGGGAAAACATTTCTCTGCACAATTTGCAGCAATGTAAATCCATAACAGAGAATATCTAATGTTAAATTCACTATAAGCTGCCAACTGGAAAGGCTTAAATCAGCATCCTTGTGGTGACTGAGTTGAATATGTGAGCTCTGTTTTCTCCCACGAATAAAATGTTAATGCGTCCTGTTAATTGTGACTTATGTACCATCCCCTCCTCCACTTCTTGCGACTAACAAGACAGGTAAGCATGGACTTCATAATTGGCATAAGTTTAAATTTATGTGTCACATAATCATACAGGGTATAATCATAGTGAAATGTATGTCCATTAGCTCCTTCAATTGTGCAATAAAAAATAGGTGTAAAATAGAATAAGAAGAAAGAATAAAATAGTAATAAATAATAATCTTAACTATAGCAGTAACTTTGAATAATAAAAGTAAGTAAAAATAGTCTTAGGGAAGTTCTTAGGCAGTGTCCTCATTTAGGATCCTAGTGGCCTGAGGGTAGAAGCTCTTCCGGAGCCTCTCAGTGCTGGTCTGGTGTATCCGGTATCTTCTTCACGACCGCAGCAGGGAGAAAAGGCC
>NTHP01000815.1:27447-38450 GCA_003416845.1 Oplegnathus fasciatus | reverse complement strand
GAAACCATTGGCAGGAATGTGTGTCGTGTCACCCACGTGCTCATGTGCATGTGCATCCTTGTGTGCTTGCATGAGAAGAAGCGAACTGTGGACCCACTCTGACTAAATACTGATACATCGGATGTGCTCTAAGATATTGTCGGTATGTTTGAGTTTGTGTGCGTTTCTGTTGGCATGTAGGGCTTATGCTGTGTGGAACCACATTGTGTGTGTGTGTGTGTGTGTGTGTGTGTGTGTGTGTGTGAGAGAGAGAATGTGTGAGAGAGTCATGGTTCAGGAATGTTCTGTATAATTTTCTACAGTGGAGCCTCTCGCTGCAATAACACCTGGGGCCTCATGGGAGTTAAAGTTCTGCTGGAAGTTTGATATTTTTGCACAGACGAGTGTGAGATGGAGTAACTGTTTTATCCAGCAAAGTATACAGACATTGTAGGTACCAAAGCTAGACAGACCAGAGGATCTGTGGTTATTAAATCGTCAAAACTCAAGCCTTTGAAATCAGCTTAAATGTTTTTAGTCCTAAATACAATTAATAAGGTTGTAAAGAGCAACTTTAAGAAATCTTCAGATGTCTTTTATTTACCTTTATTTAACAAGCAGATTTTGCTGTTTGCTGTGGTAGTGGGTGTGCACTGGGTAAATAACAACTCACGTGATAGATAGCCGCAATAATACTTGGCAGTGCTGGCTGACAAAACCAACTGTTTCACTGTTCTGTCAGAGACTCCACATACTCACCATTATGTTTTTGCTTGATATGGTTACCATTTCTTGGTTGCTATGTTGGCAGGGGTTGCTATTGAGCAAGAGAAAGAGCAGCCATCGCACAGTGAAACCAATGTCATATCAACCTGAAACAAAAGCTAGACATTATTGAATTGAGTATTATTTTACTGACTGAATTCTGCCCAATTTTTTGTCTGTAGCAATGTACTGAAATCTGACATCAAATGCTCAGTATGATTCTTGTGTCTCGTTTTAGCCAGCTACCAGTTATGGCAGTGTTGGTCTGTTAGTCGGTTTGTCCACCACTTGTCTAGACTGAAATATCTCAACAGTGGTTGGATGCACTGCCATGACCGACATTCGTGATCCCTAGAGGATAAAACGAACCGACTTTGATGATTCCCTGAAATTGATTGCTGATTGATTGATTGCTTGAACTTGCACATGCTTATGTCGAAAACGATGGGTCTGGAATTGCGGGGGCTCTCCGGCTCTTCAGGGCAATGTTTCTTGCTTTCTTGAGAACCGCTCATCCAAACAACTTCACAGTCGACACTGCACATCCTTGCGTCCTCAGCTATACACCCGCCAAGTGTGAAGCTGATCAGATGAACGGTTGTCGAGATAGGTTAATGGAGGGACAAACAGAAAAACAGAAATACCTTGCTTTTATAGTAAGATACATACATACACGTATAGAACATAATAAAAAACATAAGCATAAGTTTTTATACCTGAGCAGGATACAGTTATACCATTAATTTTTGGTAAAATGGTAACCAGGATATTTGACCTCATGGCACTCTCAAACACAGTGACTGACAATAAAAATAAATGAAATTTTGTATATTCAGTCATTGTGTCTTTGTACCCTTGAGGAAAGTGAGTCATGAATGGGCACATTACAAGCAAATACAGGTCACTTTATTCTGTATCAGTAAAGTCCAGTAGCTTTGTAACAAGATCCATGTTACTCACTGTGCACACTGCACAGATGACTTTTTCAGACAAAGGGAGTGTTGGCAAGCTTCCAGGGATTTACAGTATGACCCCTCTCCAGAAAGGTCAGACTTTACTACTGCAGCCAAGTAAATACAGTGCACAGTGTCACAGCTATTGCTTGCATCCACAGTATTCTAATAACCTAATATAAACAAACCATCATGCTTTTAAAATGTTGGAATGCAAACAGCCAAATCAGTGTCTGTATATTTGCCTTTAAAGTATAACTATATACTCTATTTAGAGGGAAATGAAAGCTGAGCCATTACTTCAGTATATAAAATGGACAGGCACTACAAAACAACTTAAGTAAACAAAAGAAATAGGCAGTTAAATATCTGGACCAAATGACTGTTTCTTCAGCAGTGAAATCTGTGCTTTTATACTTACACTACTTGCCAGACTTGCCTAAATGGAAGAGGCCTATTCAAGATACTTTGGGCTCTGGGAAATTGTACTGGACATTTTTCACTTTTTATTTGACCAAACGATTAATCAAGAAAATAATTGGCAGATTAATCGCTGATGAAAATAATTGTGCTACATGCTACAAATTCAGACTATTAACACTGATATTCTGTCATCTGACTCAGAATAACTTGAATATATAGTTCAGCACTCAAAAATGTCAGTTTATTTGTGAATCAGCTCTCCGTCCTTAAAGGCATTTTGAATTGGATTCGTCGGTTGCTGTTTGTAAGTTGGCCCCTCCTCCCCGGCTCAAAGCGCACGCACCTCTGCTGGTCCCACATGCTTATGATCTGGCTACTGGTCACTATGTTTTTATAGAGTCCCGCCCCTCACACCCTGCGCACTATTATTGGCTGGGGGCTACACACCACTGCCCAAAGGTTGACGTCCAGAAATGTCCCGAACACAGCAAAATACGAAGATACAGGCAGAGGGCAGGGTCTCTGCAGATACAGACACCACCGCACACTTCTAGTGGGTCATAAGTGATGATTTAGAGGGATTATTTTTGTATGAGTCTATACATTTAAAAGGTACATGTATATACCGTTTCTTCTAAATGTTAAGGTACAATATCAGGAGACAGTGTGTGTTAGACCAAATACCCAAAAAACTGGGGTTGGGGTTGTGTGTGAGTTTTTGTATTTGTGTTTAGAGTGTTAAGAAAATGAGCCATGCTTTAAAATTATGGGACTCAAAATTTCAAGGAAATTAAAATATTCTGTCTTGGGAAAATATACATTCAAAATATCTTAAAGTGTGTTTTTCAGGGAAAAAATGAAGAAACTTCAAAACTTCATAACTATAAAGTATTTGGAGTCGAGCTGTAGGATTTTGCAAGGTCCCATGAATTTATTAGAAGTTTTCACATGATTTTTTTTTCAACAAAATCCACGACATGAACTGCGAAAAGTTCTGAATTCTGGGTGTATTGGTATAGAATGACACGTGTGTGTGTGTGTGTGTGTGTGTGTGTGCGCGTGCGTGTGTGTGCGCGTGCGTGTGTGTGTGTGCGCGTGCATGTGTGTGCGCGCGCGTGTGTGTGTGTGTGTGTGTGCGTGCATGCGTGCGTGCGTGTGTGTGTGTGTATAGAACCATCGACTACCAAAACCACTAGTCGACACTGTGCATCATTGTAGATTTATCTCTCATCTGTGTTTTTAGTACGGCGCAGTAATAAAGCAGTGGCAATGCATCTACAGCATGGCAGCTGGGGACTGTACTGTAGATGTTGACTTTACACTGTGCAGTGTGGGGCGCTAAAGCGGCAGACATGCAGCAAAAGCAAGAGGCTGTAAACTTCACACAACCTGTGGACATTCGTGTTTATGGCGAGATGCTACCGTAGTTTCACAAGTTATATCCGAAGTTGAGCTTGTATTTCAAACTGTTTGAGGATGTAATCATAGTGCATCAGAGTAGGCTATTCAGAGCTTTTGAGATGGCCTTCTCACCGAAGGTGGACATAACTTTGGTTGTTGTTGAACATAGATTTGTTTGAAGGTTGAACTATTTTGCCAGAGCCAGTGGCAATGCAATGGCCTCTTTGAAAATAAAGGAGGAGGCTATGTGTTTGCTTTTTACACACAGTGTTAATGTGTGTCTGAACATGACCTTAAAACCAGACTACCCAATTGCCCGTTCAGTCTTTCCTGGAATAGTCTAACGTTTTTAGTGCACATAGAGCTACAAGAGTCCATGAAAGAGCAAGCAACATTTTCTGTATTTTTGTTTTCCAACAATGCAACATCTTTGTCGTGTCAAATTACCTTTTATTGTTACTACTAGGGCGTGAAACCTTCATCAATGGGCACTCAAGGCTCAGTGATTTTTTAAAACAATGGAAAATAGGTTTTGAGAGGTGTCAGTGTAAAAATATGGATTCATGATGAGACTGTTCTGAGTTACAAGCATCAGCAGTGATTTTTCATTAGCTGATCACAACTGGGAAATTTATTCAGGTGTTTGTCTGCAGACTGTATGGTTAAGTACAGTAGGAATTCATTTTGATTGAAAACCTGCCGGTTATCTTTCACCACGTTGTTACAACTAAAATATCTTCTTTGTTTTTTTCCTTTGATAATTAAGATAATTCTGCTCGATGAGGTGTCTCATATAGCAGACAGTTTACAAGCTTGCATAGGTTTCTCCCTGTGAAAAGCTCTGTTATTTTATGTTGGGGAAAAAAATAAAAATTCCCCAGCTCTGCTTTGAAGTTTGGAAGTCTCCCACTGGCTCTATTTTAAGAACTCTTGACTTGGAAAGGAAAGAGGTTTGAGCCAAAGTTTGGAGCCAAAGCTGAAATGATTAGGCTTGCATTAGAGCTGGAGAATTGTACTGTCAGCCATTTTTAGTATAATGGGACGGCTTCTAGAGGCTTTGTTCTGTATATCAAAGGAAGTATCAGTGCAGTATTACTCATTGTGAAGGTTTTCCAGTTTGACACAAAAAATGGCAGATTCATATTTGTATTCGTAATCTACTGTGTATTTGTGAATTGATTCAGGGATGAAGTGTTTTCATTGAGTTGAGACTCTGACATGTTGACTTATTGTCCTGACAACATCGTGTGAGTCACTTGTTTCAGTCATTTTGTGGACTTGTCATTCAGATAACTGTATGTTTTCATGTTTATGAGTACAGTTTATGAATCAGCCTTTCTTGTAGTTCATCTCTCATATGCTCTGACTACACGATACAGCCTGACTATAGCCTGACCTGACAGACGTAGGGCATCGAGTTGGGAATGACAATGGACGTTGGGCTGGGAATAACAACGGGCATCAGGTGATATTATTTTTGTAGTTGTGTGTCATAGTAGATGACAACCAATGCCGCATCTGGGACGCTTCATGACGTCATGACAGAAAGACTATCATGTTAAGAAAAAATTTGCCTTTCATGACGTGTTCTGTCACATCTTGACGTTGACCAATAGGAACACAGACCACTCTGCCGACTGTAAACATGGCGAAGCGAAAGAGGAAATGATGTTGTTGGTGCTGCAAGGTGGAACTGTGAAACAGAGGAAAAGTTTGTTGTGCTGATTCAAGGAAGTTGGTCCCTAGTGATGATTGGTCAGGGACCAACGTGTCTGTCACGTCTCTTGGCCAAGTCACGGCAAGAATTTATGACTCTAATCACCTAATCTGACACAGTGACCATCGTAACAAACAAAAATATTGTTTAGTCTGAACCTGGCATTAGTGTTGAAAGCTTCAGCTTAAGCTAGGACACTAAATTGATGGAGTTGGAAGACCAACATGTAACTACAGTACAGTAAGTTGGAACAATGTATTTGTCAGATTGGTTTAGCTGTTTCGAGGTATCGACACTACTATGGTGGAATTTCTCATGTTCAGAACAGCTACCTCAGTTACCACACATTTAAGAAGGTCGCAAAGGTCCCTTTAACTTGTTACTTAAAGAATTGTGATGAAGTTAAGTAGGAGAGTAAGACTTTTTTACAGCTGTGAACTAAGACATTTGAAAAAAGTTGGAAAAAAACTGGTCAGTGCTTTTTAAACTTTCTAAATGACCTCAAACATATTTTTCCATTTCTGTACTGCAATGGCTCATCAACCAACATATATGCTAATACCTCTGCGATAAGCTATATTGGTCGGGTCCTAGTATTATCTGCACCGATGAAACTCATCAGCCTTCAAACCCAATCACATGGGGGAGCAGCAAGAGGAGGAAGGACTTGATTTTTGTGTCAAACAGGCTCCCCACTGAATGTGCATAAAATGAGCTGTGATGGGGGGCCATATTTACCTTGTAACAGCCATTTAGAGTTGCAATCACAGCAGGGGTTTTCAACACACCAAGACACATGCTTCGAGTAGTACATGGAGAAATCAGTGAAATCATGAACACTGATTTACAGTACCTAACAAGAGAATACAGTGGTGTGAGTGTGGTGGGGGTTGGGATAAGGAGAGGGTTAACACTGGTACCGATGATTTGTTTGTAACATTGAATACAGTGCCCTCCAAAAGTATGGGAACAGCAAGGTCATTTTTTTAAATATTTCCTATACATTCATGCTATACAGATCAAAAGATGAATATGAAACAAGAGATCAGAATGTCAGCGTTCATTTCCTGCATACATATGTTTTACAGTTTTAGAACATGGCACCTTTTGCTTCAGCCAGCCCCATTTTTAGGTGAGCAAAAGTATGGGAACAGATTAACTTAAAGTAAATTAAAGTTTGCATGCAATAACTGCCTGCTTCCCACTGACATCACCAAACCATGCTTTTCCAGGCTTTTACTACAGCTTCTTTCAGTTGCTGTTTGTTTTGGGAGGTTTCTCCTCTTAGTCTCCTCTTCAGCAAGTGGAATGCATTCTCAGTAGGATTTAAGTCCGGAGACTTGACTTGGCCAGTTTAAAGTTGGCAGTACGTTTTGTGTTGTTATCTTGCTGCAAGGTGAAAAGCCTATCTATGACCCTGTTTACACTTTGTTTTAAAATGCAACTTGGGCGATCGGATCGCAAGTGGACAGCACTAAATAGTGTAAACGTATAAACGGCCACCAAGATGCACCGTGATCAGATCAATCAGACCACTTGCCGAGGTGTTCTGGGACGCATTTGACCACATATCTTTTATAGTGTAAACGCTAATGTGTCCTGATGCGTCCACGACAAGGACTTAACAGCGGACCTTCTAGTGGAAGTGATGTAGGCAGTAACGAAACCTGCACACAAGTGGTCAGCTGGACCCCTTGGAGATGCATGATAAACACAGGTGTGAATGGCGATGTGTCTCAGCTGTCCACTTGTGTTCGGATCACCGAAACGCATTTTAAAACCAAGTGTAAACAGGGTCTATGGGTTTTGATGCATTTCTTTGTACACAGGCAGACAAAATGTTTCAGCTGACTTCCGAATTAATTAATTATTATTCTGCTGATGAGAGGTTTGCATCTTGTGGTGTAGCCTCTGTAATTCTGCTCTTGAAGTCTTCTGCAGCGATAGACTGTAATATTTTCACTCCTGCCTTCTGGAGGTTGTCGGTGATGTCTCTGACAGTTGTTTTAGTTTTTCTTCACAGCTCTTATGATGTTTCTGTTGCTGTTGTTTTCCTTGGCCGACCTGTCCATTGTCTGCTGCTAAGTACACCAGTGATTTCTTCCTTTTTCAACACTTTCCAAATCGTTGTATTTGCTATTCTCAATTTTTGTGCTCTTTGTGTTCTCAAAGTTTCTAATTGAATTTATTTTCCCAGCTTCCAAATGGCTTGCCTTTCTCCCATAGACAGTTCTCTGGTATTCATGTTAATTCTGTCTGACTATAAAACCAAGGCCAAAACCAAGACTACACTTTTTTATAATGGAACAAGCAATGCAACAGGAAACACCTGAGCAACAAAAAACACCTGTCACATGTTAAGGGAACATGTTCAGTCATATGTTCCCATATTTTTGCTTTCCTTAACATGGGGGTGGCAGAAACAAAAGGTGTTATGTTCTAAAATTGTAAAACATATAAAAGCTGACATTCTGACATCTTGTTTCATATTCAAACCCAAGTGTCACCAGTGTGTAATAAAAATAAAAGACTCGATATTGCTATTCCCATACTTTTGGGTGGCACTGTTTATGAGAGTTGAACATCAAAGTTTAGGCTGTATCAGTGCTTGAAGTGGGCCGGTACTCACCGGTAGTATTGGCACTTCTACATTTTACTCTTTGGTGAACCGTGACTTTTTCTTGTACACTGGCAGCTTGTGAGAAGCTTACTCTTTTCTGCCCTCTCCATATCAGGTTCTCTGGGTGATTCTTTTTTTTCCACTTCAAGCACGGGGCTGTATAACATATGGTCGGCAAGGACAGATGTTCTGTCAAAGAGTTTATTACCCCGCAGCTTGACTGACTGGCTGGCAGTGCATTTTATGGGCCCTGTGATGACAGGGTGGGGTTCACATTGAGGTTGGGACAAGAAAGGGGAGAAAGAGACAAATTGTGTAACAGAAGGACAGTGAAAGAGGAAAATGAAAGTTGGGAAGTAGCAAAAAGGATACGAAAAGAGAAGAAATGTGAAAATACCGTTTGGAATGCCAGCAAAAACTGTTTTATGATTCATCTCCAGCTGAAATAACCGAGGTCACAGAGGTGATCGAGGTAAGAATGAGGGTGAAAGTAGCTTCAAAATGAGTGAAATGAGACTTAAGTTGTCATTCAGCTCTCATGTGGGAACTGCTGCCTGAGTTTGACCCCAAATCTTTTTTACTTTGGTGGTTTAATAGAACTGTCGTCTTGACGTAACTGCGGCTACCGAATGACATTGCACTCCAATTTGGGATTTTGTAGTCCTTTTTATTTTAATCTGAGTCACTTATAATGCAGAGGTGTATCTCTCATCATGACAGTGTTTTGAAGTAAAATTACTAGGGTTGTCCAGAGCAACTTTTTTTAGCCATTTAATATTTGGTATCTGCCGATACCGTGTTCGATACTGTACTTATATTTACTTACGTTTTGATTAACTATGTATCGGACACATTGAAATAACAGCTGTAGACTACTTAATCTGACACACCTTATTTTTTATGAACTACTTGATCCAAATACTGAAGGTCTTGGTTCTAAAATATTAAGTTTATGAGCTGAAATTATTGATATGATATGATTAACTGGGAGAATGTGACTCCTGAAATTGATGTGACACGATCTACTAGAGAGAAGACCTCTCACTCTGTTGGAGTTGTTGGAACTACAGAAACAGTCATTCCACTCTGCCTTTGTACAGTGGTGTTACAGAGTGAAGCTTCTTCCCTCACAAAGGATCATTGACTGAGTACAGCACCGGCTGACAAGAGCACTTTAACCAGACAACAGACAAATTTCATTTTGGCCTGTTATCAAGTAAGTCATGGAATTAGCGTTAATCAGTGACAGCTGATGTGACCTAACGTCATTGACATTTGTCATTTTAACTGTTGAAATCGTCAGTCAGCACTGGTCCTGTGTCGAAGTCTGTTCCTCCCTCGATTAGTGTTTCCCTCCCATTAAAATGATGTTTCCTGTAGCGCCCCCTTTGTGGTTTAGATTAGGGTAAGGTTTAGTTCAGAGAGAGCAGAACAGTCATTAGCAGGCTGATAGAGACAGTAGAGTTCAGTAAGCAAAGGACTGGATTTTGATTAGCTTTATTTTAGCCGATACCGATCCATTTAAATATACTCGGATTGGCGAAAGACTGCCTTTGAATTTTGTCCTCCTACACTGGAATCGCTTTAAGAGGGGCTCTCTTCGGGGTCAACAACCAACAACTTTTTCAACTTATATGGGCATTTGAATACAACCTACAATTCCCAGAATGCAACTCAGTAACATCTTTCATTAATCATAATTCATCATGCTATTGAGTCAAAAATATTGTGATATTTGACAGTGTCTTTTACATGTGTTTGTGCTCACGTACTTATTGGTTATCTGGTCTGCCTTGTAGTGTGTCACAGAGAGGAAAATGCTCTGATTGGCTGTAGTTCAGCTAGATGTACTGTGGCCCCATCCATCAGCTTAACGATCAACTGATTCAAAATAAATGGCGGCTTGATTACTCAGCCAGAGACATCAGTCACTGTGCTGCCTAGAGATGGGGAAGGGGGAAGGTTGTGAGAGAAACAGGGAGAGTGTTGTGTTTTTTTGTTTTAGTTGTGTGTCAGCATGGACATAGCAAATGACAGGGTCCTAATAGTCCATTATTAATGAGAGTAAAACATCATAACAATCTCAAACAGCGGAGAGTCAGTAAAAGACCCCTTCCTATGGTTGAAAATCTACAGCTCAGGTTACACATAGACAGTCTAAAGATGTGTTATTTTATCTGCTTATCACCTTTCCTGTAGTGTAGTTTCTCCCTTCTTGTCTCTTTGTCCGTCCCTCCTGCCCTTCTGATTCATTGTCCTCTGCTACTTCTGTTGATTTATACTGCAAAACAGAAATCTGAATACATCCTCATTCTGTGACATCTTGTGGCACCAGTGTAAAGTTTTGTGAGCTCAATCCTTGTAGATACAAACAACAGCTTCTACATGCTTGTATCCATGAAACAGATGGCACAGAATAATTACTCTAGTACAGTTTCCACGCTGAAACTGAAATATGGTGGAAAAAAAGAAGACGGATATTTTCAAATTTTAAGTTCAGTGTAGGCTGCACAAAAACAAGACTAGGTCAAAACCTAGTATATAGCTAGACCATGTGTGACAATGTGCTATATTGTGGCCAGATTGTTACAGGCATAGTCAGTGGTCGTGTCTATAATATGAATTCCTGGATACTTATGGATATAGGTAGCATATCACATGACATGGTTAAGCTATGTTTGACTAAAAAAATGTTATAAATGCAGTTGCAAGAACAAAACTTTCCACTCATATCTGAAGAGGTTTGATTTGAAAGAGAACTTATTCTAATTCTAACTATTCTAATGATCTATTAACTCCCTGCTCTTTCATTCGTTTCTATCTGCAGGATGTCTCTCCTTTTTCTGACTCACTTTGTTGAGTGTTTTGTCAGAGTGGTTAAACTTTGCGCTGTCTCTCACTCTCTGCACAGCTGATTTATGTTTCTCTCCTACTCTGCTCGCCGGCGCTCAGTCCTGTCAGCTAGACACCCAAATATTCTAACATACCCTTCTCCCGTCATCTGTTGCTCTTTGGCTGAGGAGGTCACTGTAAATCAGGTGTGTGTGTGAGTGTGTGTGTGTGTGTGCACGGCCCTGTCTAACAGGGCAGATGGCAGACAGGTTCTTGGCAGTAAATAATGCAGTGTGTGTGTGTGTGTGTGTGT
>NTHP01000815.1:0-14787 GCA_003416845.1 Oplegnathus fasciatus | reverse complement strand
TGGTGTAAAAGGGCATGTATTTGTTGATTGGAATAATGATATAGTGGTGTTTGTCAGCAAGATATCTGTCCCATCACTTTTTTGCATATGGTGCCTCTCGTTGGTTTATGATCATTAGGGCCTGACCACCGGAGGTGAACCTATTGCCTTTGTAAGGATTATTATTATTTCACTATGATTACACCCTGTATGATTATATGTGACAATAAAACTTAAACTTGAAGTTGATATCTGATATGGGTCTTGGGCTTGGGTGTGGCAAGATGGACGATAGCACCACCCTAACAAACTCCTCCTAGCAGGATATGCAGATCCACCTCAACTTTGTTCAGCGAAATCTAAAGACCTTGACGATGCTGAGTAGCGAAGCTTTTGAGTTTTCATCTCAAAAACGAGGTGGACAGATGCACGATGCTAAGACACAGGTAGTGGGAATAACTCTGCGATGTTTTGGCTGATCATCCTCAAACTTCACATGGTTATTGACCATTCTTGTTCAAACCTATGTGGCATTTATGATTAATATAGCACCACCTGTATTTAAAGGGGTATGCTACAGTTTAAACTTCTGCTCAAGGGCTTTTCCTATTTACTTCGAATTTGGTCACAAAACCCAGAAGCACGCCTGAGTCTAAATTGAAAAATAGTATAGCTGATGTGTCGAACAAAGTTGCTATGGCAGGCGCCATGCCAAACATGAAGTGGGAATAACTCAGCAATACCCTGGCCCATCAGCCTTAAACTTCATATAGTTATTGATGGACCACTCCTGATTACACCTGTGTGACATTCACGAGTTGTAGTCATAACACCACCTAGTTCAGTAACCGGACCACGCCTGTTGCTCCCCCGACACGTGTGTGGATGCGAGGGCCCTGTCAACACTGCTTGCAGGTTTAATTACTATTATCATTATTATTGTTATTGTTATTGTTATTATTGTTGTTATTATTATTGTTATTATTATTGTTATTATACTTTTGCAACGTATTTTTGAGTAACAGTTTGCATGTTGCGCCACGAAAGAAGAAGCTGGTTTGACGGGCTAGGGGCTTGAAATGTGTACGCATTACAAGTTGTAAACATTTTTTATCTGATATGTGTCTCGGGCTTAGGTGTGGCAAGAGAGCTTGATAACGCCCCCTACCAGATTTCAACAAAATATCCCTCGCTGTACGTAGGCACATGTAACATGTCCAGACTTACAAAAAAACCTCTTGGTGTCATCCCCTCAACCCAACAGGAAGTCTATCATTTTGAATTTAATGTTAATTTGAAGCATTTTTTTTTCCATTTAAATGTGCTTTAATTTTAAAAACTTTCTAGCAGATTAACAGGATCCACCTCAAACTTCCCAATTCTAAATTGTGAGGCTTTTGAGTTTTCATGGAACGTTATCATTACCGTGGCGAGGAGAACAATTTGCATTGCCATGAAACAAGAGGCTGTTTTAACTCCACTATATATTGTCCAGTCTGCAGCAAACTTGACATGTTTGATGAGAGCCCAGACCTGAGGATTTCTACATGTCAGTATTTAGTCATAGCGCTACCAACTGACAACAGGAAGTAAGCCTTACATGACAAACATTCGATTTGCATTAAATTTACATTGTGTGGTAATGTATAGTTAGTACGTGTTTTCTAGGGCCTCATGGTGGACACAGGAAGTGATATTTAACTCCTTCATGCAATGTCTAATACCCATTAAAATGTATATGCATGTCTGACAAATGTGTTGCTGCATTAATAACTCACTTGTTTTTCACTACTTACTGGCTACAGGAAGTGAAGCCTTGGTAATACAAAGTTCATCAAATGTATACAGAATTTCCAATACATCATCTCAGGCACCATGTACTCCACAGAGAAAATAATATTTTAATAATTCATGCAGTGTCTAATCATCGTGAAAGTTCAGAGCCATGTCAACCAACCTCCAGTAACAACACCATGGCTGCAACTCCCCCCTTCACATGTGGGCCCGTTCATTGCTGCTTGCAGCTTTAATTATTTGTTGCTTTAGAATTAGGGCTACTACTAACGATTATTTTCATTATTGATTAATGTGCCGATTATTTTCTGGATTAGTGGTTTGGACTATAAAACATCAGAAAACAGAGAAAATGCCCATCACTATACCCCACAGCACAAGGTGGTGTCATCAAACGTCTTGTTTATTCTGCTCAAAAATCCAAAGTTCAAAAATATTCGATTCCTATCATTGTAAGACCAAGAAAAGCAGAGAATTCTCACATTTGAGAAGCTTCAACCACCATGTTTGGCATTTATTTTTGCTTGATAAATAACTTAAAGGATTAATCAACTAACAAAATAATTTCTAACTAATTTTCATTGGATGGACTAATCAATTAATGGACTAAGCTAATCAGAATACTGCCAGGTGTATTTTACAACAGCTGGAGGTGAACATTAAGGTGTGGACATGCTTTACAATTGTTGGACCAAGTGTCTCCCTGTCTGAGCCAGCTGGTGTTTTAAATGTTTTTTGGTAATGTTTACAACATGAGTAATTTAAAAACTGGCCAAATATAGTGATCAAACCATAAAATAGCCATGAGTGAGGGTTACTTTATAACCCAGGACATTATGTTGTAGTTTACCTCAGTCTGATGAAGTTTCCTCACCTCCAGCTCTCTCTGCTTGACCGTCCTTCCTCTGTCCATTGCTTCATCCAAATTTCAGCCTTTTCCCTCCGTCTTTTGCCTTTTCCATACAAATTGTAAATTAAAAAGACAACATATTTGTGATATATACGTATATCCGTATCTCTGTCTTTGTTTTGGTACAGGAAGATGTGAAAATTCATGTTCTCACAGGATTCTCAGAGGATCTAAATGGTGTGTAGTGTGTCCTCAGTCATTGATATGTGCTCCTTGTAAGACTGTCAATCTCAGTAAGCAGTTAAGTGTGGTGTGTTTTTAGTCTCTGTAGGTTTCAACGATTTCAGGATCTGAAGGTGGAGGGAGAGCAGTGGGCGGAAAAGGATTTAGACAATAGTGACTGTGGATCAAGGAGGAAATTCTTGCAAGTGATGTTGCACAAATTTAGCCTCAAGTCAAAGGGATTGTAGTGGAATCAGGGGAGGGTGAGAGAATGACTGAAGAGTGGTGAAAGCGGCCTGCTGAGAGAGGCTGAGACGAAAGTGTGAACAAGAGGATATCAGGTGTAAAGTGTCAGATGTTTCTTTTCTGGCTGGAATAATTACTATTAATGATTCTGTGACGGTCCTTGGACATACAATGTGTCTGAGTGTGTTAAGTTTCTTTCAAATTCATTCCTGTCTGTATTTCTGTTCTGGCCATTTAGTTTTTGTTTAGTTGTTTCAGTATAATTCTTGTGTACCAGTTGTCCAGCCTCTCTTTGGATTTATTCTTAGGAAAGCAGACGAGGGCTTTTCCTCCCCAAAGGCAGTGCAGTGTGTCTGTCAATGATTGGATTGTTTCTGTGTTCTAAAGTTAGATTCTTTACTTTTTCTGATCAAGCTCGAAATGTTTGATCCTCAAATAGGGTAAATTTTCAAGGTGCGTGAGGGTAACATATGTACAGGCATGTGTCAAGTAGTTTTTTCTTTTGATAGCTGAGCTACATTTCTTCCTGTTCCTGTGTTTCTGTCTCCAGGCTGATCACTGACCGAGGAGGATGATGCTGTCCTGAATCTTCCCACTCACGCCCCTCCACTCCCTTCATCCTACTCATCGTCCTCGTCCACACCACCACCTCCATCATGAACCACACCCCCAGCCCCCACCTGTCCGAGGGCGGTAAGTCGGCCGGAGGCGGCTTGCTGTGCAGCCTGGGTCTGGGGTCTGACAGGGGGATCTGCTCCCCGGACAGCCTCACTCACACCCCCAGCCCCACCGGAGGAACCCCCAGCTCCAGCCCCCCGCTGCTGCTGTCGCCCGGGCTGGGAGGCCTCGGGCTGGGATCCCTGGGGGCCATGGGCGAGGGAGCTGGGGCCGACTGGGAGAGCAGGGAGGAGCTGAGGCTCAGGGAGCTGGAGGAGGCTCGGGCCAGAGCGGCCCAGATGGAGAAGACCATGAGATGGTGGTCGGACTGCACCGCCAACTGGAGAGAGAAGTGGAGCAAGGTGGGCTACTGGTTACTGAAGCCAGGAGAGAAAATATACACTATACTAGTATAGCCTCAAGATCTGATTCATACATACCCTCATTTTCATCTTTTTGTGCACATGGTTTCATAATTCCTGTCAACAAAATCGTGAATTTCGTGAAAAAATTGTGCATTTTACCTTCTTAAGCAGGTTTTATACTGACTTGATTTATTGGGTTATTTTTCATGATATGAATAAAGATAAGATACGATGGTCCTTTATTAGTCCCTCAGTGGGGAAATTTGCAGTGTTACAACAGCAAAAGGGATAGCAAGGAACATAAGTAAAAAAGCAGGATATAATAATAAATAAAAACAATGTATAATTTACAAATTTACATCTTGTTTGCAAATTTACACCTAAGAAATATTGATATTACACATTTATTACACTGATATTGCACCTGAATGAATGTCCATTTTGGTATGTGTGGTCTACTGGGAGCAGTGCTGATTGTAAAGCCTGACAGCAGCAGGGAGGAAAGACCTGTGGTATCTCTCCTTCACACACAGCAGGTGAAGCAGCCTGTCACTGAAGGAGCTGCCCAGTCAAGATAATAAAGATAACTTTTATATTGTTAATA
This sequence comes from Oplegnathus fasciatus, assembly GCA_003416845.1. NCBI lineage: Eukaryota > Metazoa > Chordata > Actinopteri > Centrarchiformes > Oplegnathidae > Oplegnathus > Oplegnathus fasciatus. The sequence goes on along the minus strand of NTHP01000815.1, from coordinate 10,070 downwards.
ATTTATTTTGATAAATTAAAATGGACAGAATAAATTTACTTCAGCTATAATTACTCAGGTTGTGAACCTACTGCTCTAGATTATCAGTCTGCAAATTCTCTTAGTCTTACGTAAGGTTGCACTAACCTTATGTAATGTAAATAACTTACATTAAAATGTAATACAATGTGCTTAATATTAGCATAAGCAAAAGTACTCATTTAATGAAGATCAGATATAAACAACTAAAAAAAACTCAAAAATATAGCCTCAAGCGGCGATTCTGGGGTTCAAGCCAACACAGACCATTAGAAGTTGAAAGCTTTTGATCTGGACCTGGTCCAATGTGGTCTAGATGTGAAAAAAGCAGTGAAATCTACCTCTTCTCTTTTTTTGCATTTTCACAAATAGAATAAAGGTTTGACAAATATGAAACTGCGTTTTAAAGAATCTCTAGCCTCTCTGGGATAATTTAGTTATAGTAGCTCTTCTTCAAATATTCTTGAACCAATACCCGATGTTATTATTCCTCTCTGTCCACTCTCTCCTCTTTTCTAATATTTGAAAATTTACTTTGGGTTAGAAAAGACTGAATGCTTTTTCTTTGCACCTAAAACCAGTTCTCACAGAGGAAGTGATGTTTTTCTGACCAGTGGCTATACCTCCTTCATTGACCAAACATCATTCTGTTCATTAAACCTTATTGAATGGGGAAATGTTATATACACAATAATCATTGGAAAATTAAAAAAAAAAAACGAAAGACAAAGAACAGAAGAGAAAGAACAATAAATATTGAAAGTGATTTACGTCTATTCCTTAAAAGAACAGTTCAGTTTGTTTAAAAATCCTACATCTGATTTGTCAAAAACATCTAATTTCAATTTGAATTCAGTGTGATATGCAGGTGATGACAACGAGTAAGGTTGTAACTAAGTACTTTGTGATGGGTCACTCTAGTATAATTACTGGAATTGAAATACTAATTCGTTATACTACTGAAAAAATTAATATTATTACTGTCACGCATTACCAGTCAACACTGGCATCCATATTGTTCATCATGACAAAATTAACCTCTCGATTGTGTGTGCAATTCATCAGCAATCATAAATATGAAAGGCAAAAGACAATATAGCAATTTTCAAACACATTGTTTCCATTATGACTTTCTGTATATTGATCATTACTCTACCAATGTTACGCTGAGTACACACTGAGTAAGTAATGATGTATGTTACTGCAAACTGCATTCAGAGTGACAGAAGATAAATTCCGCAAACAAATATATGCACTTCACTTTATGTTTAAGTAAGCAAGGCCACTAGGACAGAGGCTCCCATTCTCAAAAAAACAAAGCCCAGTTTCAAAATAAAAGCCCCAGAAAAATACTATATTGTAAGAAAAGATTTGTGGTGCCCCCTATTGGCCAATTTTAAGATAATTTTACAAACTTAGTTCAATATAAATATCTACCAAGTTTTGTGATGACAGACTCATTGATTTATGGCACAATTTGCGCCAGGCCCACGCCCTTGTTCGGCAACGCCGTCACCCACAGTTTTGGGGACAGCTTAATTAAAAAATATCCACCAAGTTTGGTGATGTTTGGACAATCTGTCATTGTGTTATGGCCAAATTTGCGCCCATGCACATGTTTGGAACTAGTGGCGCCACCTGTTGAGCAATGTCAAAATAGTTTTACACAGTGGTTCAATATTGTTATGAAACATATCCTGCAAGTTTTGTAATGATTGGACGAACAGTTTCTGATTTATAGTCTGATTCGTGTTATGCCACGCCCATTTTTTGCATTTGTAGCTCCCCCTATTGGTCGATTTGAATGAGGGTATGTTTCATATACTTATGTAGACATGCCCTGCAAGGCTTGAAGCACAAGACTGAGGATATTGACTTTTTCAATATTTAAAGACCCAAACCAACAATGAATGTATCCTACTAACAAGTATTGTGTTTTATTGTATCCAAAGCCTGATTTATCTTATTCCTTTGTGCCATAGAGCCCCATTTTTGTCCAACATCTATTAAAACACACCAGTGAGCCACAATGTTGCACTGGGTGACATGTTCCCTCATTACAAAGAACACACACACTGTAGTTTATTTTGACTCAGTCCCACATACACCGTCCTGCTCCCCCAAATACTCACTTTTGCACCAAATGGAATTAATCCACTGCTGAAACAACAAACATACTATTTTCTCCTGTTTGTGTAATGTTGGCTAAAGAACTGTACAGCTCTTTTAGTAAATTAGTGAGCCTTTTTAAAAATGAAACTATATATTCATGACTTGTTGTCGAAGATTTACGTCTTCAGAGAAACGAATAGGCTTGGGGCTGCTTAGTGTATCTGGTATTGTCTATATTTTTCCCAGGTTCGTGCAGAGCGTAACCGTGCGCGTGATGAGGTTCGTCAGCTGAGGCAGCGGCTGGATACCCTCACCAAGGAGCTGACCAGTGTTCGGCGGGAGCGGCAAGAACTGGCCGCAGAGAATGAGACACTACGACAGGAGTCCCTGCGACTCCACACGGCTCCTCCTCCATCTGTTACTTCTCCATCTTCCTCCCCTGCGCACCCTCGTGGTGCTTCCTCCTCCTCCACTCCATCTATCCCTCCCTCCTCCCCTGCCTCCTCCTCCTCCTCCTCCTCTCAGGTCCACCATGACAGCAAGCTGGACAGGGTGGGGGAGGGACCACCAGGGTCTCCAGAGCCAGAACCAGTGAGGGATGTGGACTTGGACAGACAAAAGATGGATCAACAGAAGGTGAGATCAGAATACATTTTTGAATCTTCCTTTTGAGAGCCCATGCCCTTTCCTCTTAAACCACAAATGTCAACTTCATGATGGCGCTAAAGTCAAACTGAAATCACATAGTTATCCGTTTTTATAGTCTACTATTGATGCCCAGGGGGAAATTCGGGTGTTGCAGCAGCACAAGGACAGAAATACAAATTAACTTAATTAACTAAAAGTTAAGTACAAATTAACTTAAAAGAAAAAATAATAAATAAATGATTAAAGTACATAAAAAAAATAAGAATAGAAGAATAAAATAGAAACTATACAAGAGCAATAAAACTTAAATTACAGGCAGTATCAGTACACATATAGTACCCACAACTAGTGTTGTATTTGACCTAGTAGTGCCATCTCAAGCAAAGTGACATAGTGGTGTGGTCAGTAGCAGCAAAGTACAGTATATGTAAGGGTAATATAATACCATCAGCTATGACAGCATACACCAGAATATTATATAAAGTGATTATGCAATTATACTTATTATACTGTATTAATATCGAGATATGATGTAGTACATAATGCAGTAAATAGTATAACATATATGTGTGCGTGTAAGTATATACGATATATACAGTGTGTTGTATATACATACATATTATTATAACACGATAAAGTATAACGTAGTGCAGTATAATATAGTATGGGATGTATGCAAATTATACTATAACATAATGTACATAATGTACAGTACAACAATATAACTCAGAGTATATAATAAAGTATAGTATGATAGTATAATATATGAGTAATAATAATAATGAAAATAATAATATAATATAATTTTATATATGTATATTATAATTTATAACAACATACAATATACTGTATACTGTATGTATGTCTGTCATCCGTTTCATCCCAGTCCACACCTCCTTTGCACTGTTCTGTCCCATTTTGGCCTCCGTCTTCTCCTGTAGTTGTTCTTGACCTCTCTCAGTTTCCTCTTTTGGACTGCCCGGAGTTGCCATGAAGGCCCTCTTCTTCCTGTTAAGAAAGTCTTTGATCCAGGGTTTATTGTTCTGGAAGCAGCTGACCTTTTTGGAGGGTACAATGGTGTCCTCACAGAAATAGATATAGTCTGTTATGCAGTGAGAGAGCCCCTCAGTGTCATCCCTGTAGTTACGGTTGTGACTTGCAAATTTCCTGAACCCAATGAGAAACAGACTCAATAGGCATCACACAAAGATAGAAAACCTTGAAGTCAACGTAGTACAAATATCTATCTGTGAAATGAAACCAATGAATGTTATATTACAGCCAGCGAAAAGTACGAAAAATTTGCTATTTCCAAAAAATTATTAAATGATGGAGTAATATAGCATCTTTACATTTTTGTATATCTGCAATGAATATTAACAATTTACCATAAAAAGATTTCAAGGAAATTAAAATAAGCCTTCTTGGGAAAATATACAGTCAAAATATCTTAAAGCTCTGAAGCTACAGACGGGTGAGAAATTAAAGGAAAAACCTGAATAATTGAATGGAGAAACATAATGAATGCAGATGCTTCCACACAGGTGCACTGCATGGTACAATTAAGCAATTAACATCCAATCATGCTCTGTGGCATGTATAAAAATGAGCAGGCCCAGTTGATTCAGATTTGTATCTAGATGGCAAGAGGAAATTTCTGTGTTTGGGTTAGGAGCTGTAGGTTGGAACAAACAAGCGATTTGAAGATGTTATCTTTTGATCTGGGAACAGGTGAAGGGCATTTCATCTGACATTTTATGAACAAATGGATTCACTGAAAAATTACTGACAGATTAATAATAATGCTCTAAATCCTATGAATAGTAGGTTCAGCTGCCTTTTTACTTTTTTTGTTTGTGAGTTTAATAGGCTAGTGTAAATCTGCGTGGAGTTGTGGTCTGTGCTGCTGACTTGCTGTTTGTATCCACGCCATCTTTGCACATGATAGGAGGCTTGCTTGGTTTCCCCACATTCAGGCTGGCCATGTAGATACCAAATATAGTGAATGTCTCATGCGCATGTGCTGTGCTGCTAAATGAACAATGTGACCTGAGTCTCAGTGAATGTAGGCCAGACTGGCTGCTATGTTTCTGATCCTGTTAGATCGCTCACCAAAAGTGTGGGTGTGCTTGGGGGTGTCCTATTTAAGAGACAGGAGCAGTGTGGCTGCCCAGGTAAACACACACGCACTCTCTCATCGTGCTTGCTTATCCCTGAGGACTCAGTGATGCTGCAGTACTATTTCACTGTCAGCCTGTTCTTAGCAGACCATCCTAAACCTAAACCTTTTTTACAAACACAGAGCTGACCTGCTGCTTTGCTCAGCCTCATTCATACTGGCTATTCCGCCCTCCCTAAATGTTGGTGTTTAGTTTGGCAGACAGGTAAACAGTTCTCCAAATGAGAGACAAAAGCTTCCAGATTGGGGTCGTTTATTTGTTGCCTCCCACATGAAGGTATTTTAAAACTACAATACACACAAGAAAAACACATTCAATCACTAATTTCAAGTTACAAAAGCATATTCAACCAACTGTACAGTATAGCATAATGCTGAAATAACTCCTAACATAGCTACCATAACTGCTAGAGCCATGTGGCGAATAACTAGCATAGTCCGTTAGCTTGATGCTAACACATAATGGAAATTACCATTAAAACGGAAATTTGAATCACAATCGTGACAATATTATATTAACAAACAATCCATTTTACTTCACATGCTTAACATAAAACGACGTGTGCTCATACTTACAGGCATATATTTCCTATGCTCTGTGGAAACGGTGGAGCTGCTGATTTCACACTGCTAGCTCAATTTGCTGCTCTGCTGCTTCAACACACATGCTACAGCAACCACAATGGGTCAAAACTCAAACTCAAAACTAGGTGGGGACATTACGTGCCAGGAGAGGGCAGCACACTGACACACAAGACATCTTCCTCAAATTACTGAAAGTCCAGCCCTACAACACAACCTTACTCAGCAATATGTCATGAAGTTCACTTTATTTGTCCAGACAAATGTTTGTTTTTTAAAAAAAAAGTAATATCATTGTTAATGTAGTATTTTGATTTTTAGTGGCCTTAAGCCACAATATTTCCCACAAGCCTGAGACCATTGCAACTTAAACATCAGCAGCTTGACAAACAGATGCTGCTTTCATGTCATATGGGATGGATAGTGGAGATGGGAAAGATTCACATGTTTACAATATGTGAGTGTTCACGTCATCCATCCATTTTCTGCTGCTTATCCGGAGCCAGGTCGTGGTGGCAGCAGGCTAAGCACGGTAGTCCAGACGCTTGTATCTGCAATCTCATTCTTTTGGTCATTACCTAAAGCTCATGACCACAGGTGAAGGTTGGAACGTAGACTGACCAGTAAATTCATAGCTTTACCTTCTGGCACAGCTGCCTCTTCACCACAGCGGTCCGATGCAACGCCCACATTACTGAACCAAGCCCTGCTTTCCCTTCCTGAGACATCTAATGGTTTGCCAGAGCTTCCTTGAAACTGAAAGTTCTTCTCCATAGCCTTCCGGAACTCCGCCCACACCTGGGTTTTTGTTTCAGCAACCACTGAAAGCCGCGGCCCTTCTGGCCAACTTGGGCCAACCAAGCCCGAAAGGCCTCCTTCTTCAGCTTGATGGCCTGCTTCATCGCTGGTATCTACCAGCGGGTTCTTAGGTTATCACCACGACAGGCACAGATTACCTTCTGAAATAAACTTGTTTACTCTCGGTTAGCGGTGTATGCTTAGCTAACCAGGAATCTTGGGCAGGCTCTTGTGTCGCTGCCATAAGGAAAGAGTTGATGCATCTGCCCCGAGCAGACTACACAGTGGAGGTCAGAGAGCCATAGAAGGAAAAAAAGTTAAGAGAGCAAACAATAGGAGAGGTGGGGTTTTCTTGACTTGGTCAGGGGCGTAGTCCAGGTGATATCAGGTTACTGTTACGTTACAGGGAATGATTGGAGGAGAGGTGCGACTGTTTACGTGATGGCTTACATTTCATAGTAAAAGTTCAGTTTAAGTCACACAATGATAGAATTCATCTGTGGAGTTCCAATGGTACCTGCAGAGTTGATCTTTGGCCTAATGTGGTCTGGTACCAAGCACACCCTATGCCCGAACATGGTGTTTGTTATGACCAATCCATGACTAGCACAGAAGTGTTGAAGTCCCTAGCAGAACTATAGAGTCCCTAGGTGGTATCCTTTACAGGACGCCACCCAGAGACTCCAAGAAGGTCAGGTACTCTGAACTGCTGTTCAGTGCATAAGCACAAACAACAGTCAGAGCCTTCCTCTCAGCGATTCGCAGTTGCAAAGAGGTAACTCCTCTTGTTCCCTGGGGAAAACTCCCAACACAGTGCACTCAGCCGGGGACTCGTAAGTAACATTTTGAACTTGTACTGACATGTCTTTCTGTCAGTACATGCCACACGAGCAAATTCCTGTCTACTTGTGTCTTTCCATTGACTTTGTATGCAATTGTGTCGTCACTAAAATTCATGTCACAGACTGTCTGAACTCACAGTTACTCTTGGCTCTTTTTTTCATCTCCCCTACAACTAGGGCAGAGGCAGAGATGAAAAGGTCAGAGATGAACAATAAATTGTGCAGGCAGCTCTTTATTGTTTGTGCTCCTGGAGCTCTTTAAGATGTCACCCTTTGACTGCAACATCACCTGCAGGGAGATCCTTCTGCCACTCAGGGCTGGATCTGTCACTTAGAGCTTTCTCTCTTCTTCATTGTTGTCTCTTTGTTGTTCTGCAGAAGTCCTCTTGCTTTTGCTCTGTATCACTGAAAAAAAATTAATGATTAGTTTATCTATCCAATGACAGCTGACTACATCCAATATGACAAATTTCTGTTAGGCCTCTACTCAGTTTGTATGACTTATCGGTACACACTTGCTGTAGCAGTAGTTCTCAGCACACAAATGTCATTAATAGCAGTAGCAGAGTTCCTGTAAAATGAAAAATGTGACTAAAATGTGTCCAAAAAGGTGTTCCAGAAAAGTTTTAAATGTGCAGCAATTTTATAGTGTTGTATGGCCTGTAGTAAGGGTCACTTTCCCCCTAAATTAGTTTTTGTCCTGTAATATCTTCTTAACTGCTGGTGGGGACCTGTCCCTCGGGTCAGATGTAAATCATTTGGGATCACTTTTGTTTTTGATAATTGGTTTTAAGAGTTACTGCCATCGGCAAGGGCCTGCTTTCAACTGGGAACAAAAGGGAAATGCCCTCTTCACTTTTTTTTTTTTTCAAAATCCCAGTTTTGTCCGACCCACTTTTACAGTATCTCACTCACAGCAATAAACTTCACAGACAGAAGTACACGTCCTGGGTTTTAACTCTCTACATACAGGCTGCCCTAACATCCAGGCAGTAAATATACTATTGTTCCCTTGACTAAAGGAAGTTGTGGTTTGTGTTCATCAAATTTAGACTTGACAATCAATAAACGTTAAAATCATTACAGATTGCAACTAAACCTTTCTTTGTTTTGTTAGGACATTTAAGTATGCATTTGGTTACATTTCAGTATTAACATCCATATCAGCACCGTCTCTAACTCAGACAGATCTGGTCCATCTGTCCGCCTCTCTCTCTCTCTCTCTCTCCACCGGTTGAGGTGGCTTGTGTACATTTTGTGCGTCCTTGATTTGTTTTATATCACTTCATTTCCTTTTTGTTTCCCAGGAACAAGTTTATTCCCTCCTAATGTGTAATTACATATATGCTAAAGATTATAATATCGTAATTTATGAGTAACATTCTGAGTCATAATAACAGTAAGTAACAGTAACAGAAGTTGGACGGCGGCCAAAGTAGATACATTGTAATCAAGGTCCATTATTGTTAGTATTTCTTCTCTGAGGTCAATCAGAAACAGGCAGAAACTGCTGTATGTGTAATCAATCATCCAATCAGGATTAACTGTTTGTTACTGTATGTTGGATGTGAAACATGAAATAGCTGAAGGTTTGAAAGTGAACTTCTTTTTACATTGTTTTTTACAGTTTTATTTTGATAGGGTAATAGAGATGGACAGGAGACAGAAGAGAAAGTCCTGTTGCCCGTGTAAAGTCCAAATGAAGCAACAACTTCAAAGTGGAGTAGGCTGTAGAGAATTTGAAAATTGAAATGAGATGAACTGCTTAGCTAAACGCTTTGGAACTGATAGTATTGCCTGAAGAACATTGCATTGGAAAAGCTGAAAGATAACACACAGCTGAACATAAATTTAATTTTTTTTTTTTTTACCTGTTTCTGGAGTCTGTAGCTGAAAGTATGCTGAAGTAGTAGAACTTCAAAGTGGAGTGGGTTCAAAGAGAATTTGAAGATTCTTGAAAAAAGTTTGATATTTTATATATATAAGTATAAGAAGTAGAAAAAAGTTGAATACAAGCATAAATGTCCTGAAAGAGCTGAGTATTTTGACATCTGACATTTCGACTTTCTGTAGCTGAAAGTATGCACGAGTAGTTGTCGACTAAAAAACGTACAGAAGACAGAATAATATCTAGACTAGAAAATTGCATTTCCTGCAGAAAATGCATGTAAATGCTGAAAGCTGAAATGAATTTGCAAAACACTGCTGAAAAGTCAGAAGTCTGATGGAAAGCCCAAAAAGCTAAAATGCATTGCATTGCATCGCACTGCTTAACAGCCTAACAGCTGAACTGCATTACCCAAAGAAGATGAGAGCTGAAATACGCTGCTAGAAAGGCTGGAATCTAAACTGTAATATTGTCAATGGTTTTCACTTCCATTGCAATGAATTGTCGAAAAAAGTAGTACATATCCATATTCCGCACATCCACAACATTCCGCGATCAGTCATCTGATCCACTTCATCAGTACACACGCGGTTGTTGTTGCTTTGCAGTGGGTGTGTTACTCTAACGTTGCCAGAGCCCAACTCCGTGATTAACGTGATTGCATATGTTACCTTTACAGATCCATGGCTCCGAACCGGAGTCAGGAGACCTCTGGTTTTATTTTAATTGACATCAGCCTGGCCCTTAACCGGTGACTAGATGCCGTAGAACGAGTACTTTTTGTTTCTCTTCTGTGGCAGTGAACACAACACACGGCCTTTCAGTAACTATGATGTTGCAACCTGAGCTTATCCAGACACTTTATGACTGATTAAAGTTACTTAACTACCAATGAAGCATGTACTTTTCTATGGCTGTGCAGGTATGACTGTGCAGGTACTTCTTTCTCACACCTGGAGAGACTCACCTCCCTCACAAACTTGCTAGACTACGTCACAGGAGG
>NTHP01000814.1:164744-181376 GCA_003416845.1 Oplegnathus fasciatus | reverse complement strand
ACATGCATTGGGGGGTTCTAGTCCTGCTTGTGACGAACAGTCTGAAGGCTCTGGTGCTGTTGCTGGTCCAGGGATTTGAACCAGCACTCGCTGTTTGCTCATGAATCTGTCTCCCTGTGTGCAGTACACTGACTACGTTCGGTATGTGGAGCCGTGCTTCAAAGGAACTCTGGTCCAGGCCGACTTGGACAACAGAGAGGTAAGACCATTATCTGCTTCATGGAGGCTTAAAAAGCTGACGAGGCGTCTTAGCAGCCAACACACACACACACACACACACAGAGGAATACCCTTAACGTCATTGTCAGATCAACTTCTTGGCCTACTTCTTGGAGCGACACCAGAAACCACAGCGGGTCAACCTGGAGCTGTGTGTGTGTTTGTACAGGACTTTTATCTTTGTGAGGACCAATATGAGTTCGAGAGCTTTAGAGTGAGGACATTTTATACTTAAGATAAAGTACTAATACCACAATGTGAAAGTACTCCATCACAAGTAAAAGCCCTGCATTCAAAATCCTACATAAGTAAAAGTACAGAAGTATTCTCAGCTGAATATACTTAAAGTATCAGTATAAAAGTTCTGGCTGTGACTGATATCTGATGCTATGTGACATTATTAGATTGTTCATACTGAAGCATCAATGTTAGAGCAGCATGTTACTGTTGGAGCTGCTCCAGGTGGAGCTGGTTTGAACTACTTTATATACAGTTAGCTAGTTTAGTCCAGTGGTTCCCAACCCAGGGGTCGGGCCCCTCCAAAGGGTCACCAGGTAAATCTGAGGGGTCATGAGATGATTAATGGGAGAGGAAAGAAGAAAAAAGTCAGCTCTGATAAACAAATCAGTTTTCAGTTTTTGGAATATTCTCTAATTTTTGCTATTTGTGAAATGTTGAATAATTTGACCTCTTTGGGGCTCAAACAGTTATTTGAATTAAACCATTTGAGAAGTTTAGAGTAGAAATGTCTCTTTGGTGGAACTGATAACTCAGAGACGGAGCCGCAGCCAGACACTGATCTTTAATATAAGAGTAAATAAAGTAACTAGCTGTCAGATAAATGTAGTGCAGTAAAAAGGACAATTTTGTCTAATAATGTATAAAGTTGCAGAAGAAGCGTGTCAAAATTATACTGAAGTACTGTACTTGAGTAAATGCACCAAGTTACTTTCCACCACTGTCCTGACGCCTGTAAAGGGCTGTTTGAGGGTTTAACATTAGAATTACCACTCGGCTACTTTCTATTGAAGAAAAAGTCCCAGTAAGAACGGTCACGGTCTGTGGTTGTCCAGAGTAACCAGGACACGCTGCTGTTGGATTTTACAAATTATATTTTTCAGTACTTTTTGAACCAGTGGACAAATAAAACCATCCTCGTGTCATCACAATAAAGTCTGTTTCTCTCTCTCAGCACTTTAAGCTGCTGGTGGAGGAGCTGCATGTTAAAGGAGAAGCGAAGATCAAGAACGCCATGAAGGAGTCCTTCAAAATCCTCAATGAGGTTTGTGTCTCTTAATGATCACAGGAGCAAAACATTAAACATTCATTAAACAAACAAAACAAAATAAAACTTTAAAGCTCTGTGTGATTACTTTTGTTAAATATTAACTTAATTTATAGCTTAATAAAGTGGCCACTGAGTGTATGTTGTGTGTGTGGACGGTACATCACGGGACAGATTTTCAGTTTCTAAAACCACTCAGTAAACCTGGGGGTTTTGGGGCCCCTGGAGGCCCTATGACTGTCCCTGCTTTGCCTGGCCGATAATCCAGCCTCGACACTCACTCTGAGAATAAATCATGCAAAATAAAGGGTTCAGGACTCAAATCCTGAACTGAATGTGAAGCAGACAGACAAGAGTATAACTGGGTCTTATATTGTGCTTTGAATCAAGTGTACTGGAGTCAACTCTTTATGTGTGTGTGTGTGTGTGTGCGTGTGTGTGTGTGCAGGCCAGGGCGAACGGTCAGGGCAGCATGTGTAACCAGGCCATCATGCTGATCACAGACGGAGCCATGGAGGACTTCGAGTCCGTCTTTGAGGAGTTCAACTGGCCTGAACGCAGGGTGAGAACCAGGACTGAGGCCCAGAAAAGGAGATAAGTTAACTGGGCTTTCTCTGCAGGATTCAGACCATTTCACCAATGAAATTAACTGCCGGAACTGAGCATCTTTAGCACGAGCATTATTACCGTTCCAGTTAATTTCATGTTTAAATGGCAGCTGACAGCTCATTTAGTTGGAATAATGTCAGTAAGGCAGAGGAGCAACAAAACTCTTGTACCTTAAACAACCCAAACAACATGCAAACAGTAAAAACGTCAGAACAGCAATAAAAAATATGTCTGTAAACCATCAAGGATTGTTCTGACTGTCATCAGCCATCAACGCTCAAACCGTCAGAGAAACAATTCAATCAGAACAGAATCAGGAGTGCGTGGTTATGGGTCACGTTGGTTGCTGCAGCTTGTTAAAAGCTTTAATTATAACAGTGATAGACTCAGAAAGACACCAAAATTAAAAAAAGATGCCATAATGAAGACAACTAGATGAAGAATATAAATAAAATTTGTTAAGTAATCTTTTATTGCCAGATGTAGAAGAGTCGATGTGACATCAGGCCAAAATAACAAACCAACCAGCCCTGAGTAGAAATAAAATCACAACACTAAACAGACCTACAGAAGCACATTGCATTCACAAAAGAAAAAAAATTAGACATCTTATCTTGTAATTTATGAGAAAAGATCTCATAATTAGAGTAGCGTAGAGCAAACTTCATCGTCCCAGAGGAGAAATTTGTCTTGGGTACAGTGCTGAAAAACAGTGCTGAAAAAACTGGACGCATATATCCCCCCAATCATACACATATATTCATTACTGTTCTATTTAAACTCTTTTTAATGCACAACACAACATTACATTTCACTGTGATTGTGCCTTATATGACTATATGTGACAAATAAACTTGATTGATTGAAATACTGGTTTAACTGCTCCTGCAGGAAGAGAGCCTGAGCAATGCCAACGACTTGAGATGTTGACACACGAATATTAATGCCATCCACATTAAGTAACATTAATATTTCCCAGTACTACCGTGACTTTTCTCATAATTACGATATAAGTTTAATTTTTTTTTTCTTAGGTACAAACTACCTAAAAAGAAAAGTTACAATCCTGAACCTGACTTCCTTACAATTCATAAAAACAGGAGAAAAGGGAATGTAACACAAATCCCCTACAGGCCAAGGAGTTACAGTAACTTAAAATAATTGATTGATTAACTGAAATCTAACAGCAAAATCACTTCCTGTCAGACATTAACCTGACAACACAGCTCAATATACACAAACACTCAGAGCCAAGAGGCCTTAAAGTGCAGCTCCTCAGCCTTTATAGACCCCCAGATGAACTGTGATTGGCTGCAGGTCCCCAGATTCACCAGCCAATAGCACGAGAGAGGAGGAGGAACAAGAGCTGAGGCCCACAGAGCCTGAGGAGCAACACAGCACCTTCACCTGTGAGGGGATGTAACAAAAAAAATGAGGATACGCGTCAGTTATCTGCAGCTTTCAGTTAAACTTCAGTTAATGGCAGTTTCCTGGGAAGAGAAGTCATTTGTTCCAAAAAAACATGGTGTGTTTGGACGGTGAGCAAATTAATGCAACGAGAAATCATTCAGCTACAGCAGGAAGCACCAGATCAGCCACACAGCCAGGTGTATACAGGTGTATGCAGGTGTATGCAGGTGTATGCAGGTGTATGCAGGTGTAAACAGGTGTGTGTTCTCTGCTCAGGTGCGAGTCTTCACCTACCTGATCGGCAGAGAGATGACCTTCGCTCAGAACACCAAGTGGATCGCCTGCAACAACAAAGGTGGGCGGTCTGTGTGTGTGTGTGTGTGTGTGTGTGTGTGTGTGTGTTCATACACTGTGTGTTTCTGTGTGTTTTCTCAGGTTACTACACACACATCTCCACGCTGGCCGACGTGCAGGAGAACGTCATGGAGTACCTGCACGTGCTCAGCCGGCCAATGGTCATCAACCACGACCATGACATCATTTGGACGGAAGCCTACATGGACACTGTGGTGAGCCGAGCCGGCCAATCAGAGAGCTTATACTCTGGATTCGTATTTTAAGCATCTTTAAGCGTTCCATAATTACATCAGATATGAAGTAATAAAAGCTTTTTGTGCATTTTCATGAACTACTCCTTTAAGTCAACATGCTGTACAGTGTTCTTCATCATCATCATCATCATCATCATCATCGTCACTTCACCTTCATCTGTCTGTCTGCTTCCTCCCTGTGTTTTGGCTCATTCTCCCATGATCCCCTGGGTATTTCCCTCCATCGCTCCGGCAGCTTCCCAACACCAAGGAGGTAAAGAAAAGAAGAAGAAGAAGTTGTAGTTTTAGATAAACAGTCAGTTCTTCATCCTGCAGGAGTTAACATGTAGAAGGTTCTCAACCTGTTTGGCTCCAGACTCCCTCAAAGTCCTTGAATCTGGTTTTAGTACTGAAAGAAATCTTTATGTTCGAGGTTTTACTTCACACTTCATTTGAGAGTCAAAAAGTCAAATGGACTCTGACAGAGGAGGAGAAGGATGAAGAGGGGAGACGTGTTTTCATCCGAGGTTTTAGGAAAATGCTTCTCCTGCCGCGTGACAGCAGCACCCTTAAATCAAAAAAACACGTACAAAAGTGCTGAAAATCTTCTGGTTTTGCTGCTTTAGTTTCACCAAACTCTCACACATTCACGTTTCATTGGCTTTATTTGCTCCTACATGTTACAGGAAAAGAAAAGTTTCAGATTTTGATAACAAACGTTGAAAAAGCATTTTTGAATTTCTTTAACACATGTTAATGACTCCCTTCAAGTTATTTCATGACCTCCTGGAGTGTCCTGGCCCTCATGTTGAGAACCACTAGTTTAGATTGTAGTGACACCAGGGTGTTTTTAAATGTACACAGAAAAGTCCTACAGCGCCACCTGGAGGTCTACCTCAGAGCTGCTCTATATTTTATGCTTTATATATATGATGAAGAACATAAGTTATATAGAAAATTCAAAGAAACGTAAAATAGACAAAATAACAAGAACATCTATCTGAATCAGCCCCTTTGATCTGAAAACAGAACAACATAAAACACACATTATGAGCCTCACAGGTGTACTGTAGGACACAGAATATCACTGGGTGTTGGAGTGCATAAGATTATAAGGTGGTCTTCTTATTTAATCCACCCACTGTGACATTGTTTGAACATGGGGTCAGTTTTCCCGCTCAAAGACACATCAGTGGTAACCGGGTAGAGAGTGATGCCGTGTGCCACCATTTTAAATGTCTGCCTTTAAAAATCTTTTCCTCGATCCTCGATATGTTTGAAAGTGTGTGTTTTCACTGCATGTTGAATGTTTTGCTGCTTCTCAGCTCTTCACCACCAAAGCTCAGAGTCTGCTGCTGATGACCTCGGTGGCCATGCCGGTCTTCAGCAAGAAGAAGGAAACGGTCAGTGTCGACTCGAATGCACATTTATCATTAAAACGCGTCACATTTTTAAAAAGGAGAGCAGCTGGCTCTGATGATAGCTATGTTGGGTGGTCTTTCTTTGGTCCAGAGTGAAATATCTCCACAAATATTAGATTTTATTGTGATGAAAGTTTGTAGAGACATTCATGGAGCCCAGAGGATGAATCCTAATGACTGCTGATCCTCTGACTTTTTATTTAGAGCCAGCAGCAGGTCAAAGTCTGTCCAACACTTCATGACCTCCAAAACTAACGCCTTCATTTCCGTGAGCCTCGCCAACTGCAGAAACCATACCTCCTTTTTGTGTTACAGAATAAATAGATATCAAATAGACTAATTTACTGAGAGGACGACGGGAGTCCAAGCCACAGCCTGTACAGTTATACGCTGTGATATTCAGATAGATGAATCCAGATTGTATATTTAAAATGTTCCCATGTTCGAACAGTAGTTCAAATTTCTGACAGAAATGACTGCCCTAACATGCATGTTAGTGTGTTAACATGTGAGCGTGATAACAAGCGTAAACTGTGGATGATGGGCCACATGAACAGGATGTTTTAGATATTTCCAGCAGCGTTAGAAGAGTCCGAGGGGATGTTTCTGTTGAGCCGCCATTTTGTAGCGATCTTCAACAATCACACAGGGAAAAACTCATCAGACATGTTTTCATGTTTTCGTCTCTTCTCCCTCTTATTTATTTGTTTTTTTTCCTTTGGTCTCATGTTTTTCTTGTCATATTCTTTCATGTCTTATCTGACATAGTAAGTGAAATCTGTGACATGGTATCTCATATATTTACGAGATACCACGGAAATACTGGCATTTACTTTACTTCTACTCTGTTGTTCAAAGACGTTCACACATGATTATCAAATATAAATAGCAGGAATAAATGTGTAAATATGTAATATTTCAGAATAATTGAACAAAATGAAAAATGAAAATGAAAAAAACCAGTTCACACTTCCACAGGAGCAGGAGACAGACCAGAAGGGACTGTAGAAGTTGTAGTTTACATTTCAAATTGAACAGGTTGATGAGATCTAATAGATTCAGTTGATCAGAGATTTCTTCAGATGAATGTATTTATTATATAAATATGATTATATTTATATAATGAAGTTATATAATAAAGCAGTTTTATAGCGAGCCTGCTGCCTGTCTCTCCAGCTGTCCCATGGCATCCTGCTGGGTGTGGTCGGCTCCGACATCCCACTGATGGAGGTGATGAAGCTGGCGCCCAGATACATGGTGAGCTCCGGCCTGTCCTTGGAAATGTTTGAACCACTTCTGCTTCTTTCTCTGTTGTCATCCGGACTGAAAAAAATTTCACAATAAAAGCTTTAAATGTCAGCATGCCTTGAGCTTCCCTCCATGTGTTTCTTCTTCCTCCACAGCTGGGCGCTCACGGCTACGCCTTCCTCATCACCAACAACGGTTACATCCTGGCTCACCCTGACCTTCGACCTCTGGTGAGTTCGGTTTCATTGAGACATATTTAGCTCCAGAACCGCAGCAGCTCTGATTTACTAGATGTCTATTTAAAGTAAGAGATGCACTATTACAGAGCAGCAGATGTCCTGAAGGGTACATTAAGGGGAAGAGGTATTAAGTATTTATAAGGACAGTTATACAGTATTTCACTACACACACACACACAGTAACAGTGTGTCCTCTGTCCTCCAGTATAAAGATGGAAAGAAACTGAAGCCGAAGCCAAACTACAACAGTGTGGATCTGTCTGAGGTGGAGTGGGAGGATACGGAGGAGAAGGTAACCACACACACACGAATGTTTTTGTCAGATATCACCAGATGAATCTCAAATAGCAAGATTTGGAGAAGACCCTTCACATAATCATGATCTAATGGCGGGTTCAGACGACACGTTATCAGCCCGATAACAACCCAACCAGACAGACGTGTTGCATCAGGAACGAACAGTTGCTGGTTTTATCCCGTGTGGTGAATCGTAGCGGACGACAACCGACCCGACAGAAACACGAGTGTCAGAATACTTTTGCCTTCTCTCGCAGAGTGCAACAAATTCCACGAGGTGTTCATGACGTTGACCAATAGGAGCAGAGAGCGCTCTTCACCTGTAAACATGTTGCAGGGAAAGAGGAATGATGTTGTTGGAGCTGCGAGGTGGAAACTGTGAACCAGAGGAACGGTCACAGTCGCTTTTTCTTTCTTTTTTTAGGCTTTTCCAAACACAACACAGCCAGTACCAGACACACCGCTTCAGACGCCATGTTTGTTTACATTCTTGTTCCAGGAAGTCGGTCCCCAGCTCTTCCTTCCCAATGACACCACGCAGGTCGTGATAGACGACGAGCTCTGATTGGCCGGGGACCAACGTGTAGTCTGTCCCGTCTCTCGGCCGAGTCACGTCCAGAGTTTATGAGACCGTCGTGACAGACGAACGCGCCGTGTAGTCTGAACCCGGCGTTAGAGGAAGAAACTGATTTGACTTTGTTTTAAACTTGTTCTCGCCTCACGCTTCTAGCTGAGAACAGCGATGGTGAAGGGAGAGACTGGCAGCAGCAGCCTGAGCATCAGAGCATCAGTGGATAAAGGGGTGAGAAACCAATCAATCACTCAATCAGTTCACATTTAACGTTAATCACAGTATCTTAATATAATACCACTAATTATTTTCATGGAATTAAAAGTTTTGTTTCAATTTTCAATCAACTGATCAGTTTAATCGACTTTTACATGTTTTATTTTGTGCAAAAACCTTAATTTGTAAAGTGACTAAAGCTGACGGATAAATGTAGTTTACTTACAGTACTGGAGTAAATGTACTTAGTTACATTCCACCACTGAACATACATAATGTAAACTCTTTGGTATATTGTGTGGAATTAGGACACACCTGTAGTTTCCCTCCAGCTCAGTAGGTGGCAGCAATGCTTTGTTAATGTTGATGCTTATATCCAAGAAGAAGAAGAAGAACCTCTCCTGATTGGACTTCATTTGATTGGAAACAGTTGTTGTGAACAGCTGGTTGTGTGTCAGTTTGTCTGAACGCAGCTGATCTCTGTCACTGTCTCATGTGTCACACCTGCCAGAGTGGCTAACAGATGCTAACATCAGCATATTATCTTTACCTTCAGTACTGTCGGCTAGCTGGCAGTTCAGGTGAGCGCAGGTGAGTCTTGTCAGTGTTTAGTGGAAGAGACTAAAGGTGCGACTTTTATGAGTCACAGTTATGAAATCAGATCTGCCTGATCAGACTGGATGGATGCAGAGACTCAACAAGCTGCTGCAGGTGTTTACAGGATGTTTGATTAACTGTTTAATGACTGAATGGTTCAAATGCTCTACAGTGACTGATCATAACGTGGCTCCTTTGTCCTCCAACAGAAACGACCTCTGTACCTCGTCAATGACTACTTCTACACAAACATTGATGAGACACCTTTCAGGTAAATCAGCTGGTTTGTCTTCAAGCCTTTTAAGCCTTTGAAGACGCTAAATTGATGTTTTTTGAAGTTGTATTTTCTCATACAGGGTTTCTTTCTTGGCTCATACAAATTTAAAACATGATACGGAGGTTTTCTGTCCATATTCTCAAGATAAAAGAGTATCTGCTGCTGTACTAGAGAGTAAAATGTGAGCAGCTCCTCATTTTAAGCAAAGCAGAACTCAGGATGCAGGTTAGCGAGATGTCTTCAAACAGAAAAAACAAAATGTAAAGTGCAAGATGGGCAGATTTTTGACAGGATGTGGTGATAATTATAAATCCCTTCAGTCATAATGTGATGAATATGATGAATATTGTTCTCTCAGGTTCAGTGTCAGTGCAGCGGGGACAGTTTTTATGTTTTTGTCTAAAAAAACACATCTAAAAACTTTAACTTGCATTTTTTAATTACACAACAGTAATTCAGGTAAAGGTTAAAGGAAACGTGCAGTTCAGGTTGAGTTTGTGTCAATAAAATAATTTACAACTTGTCTCGTTTTGTAACAAATTTCTCTAATATTGTTTATAGTTGATAAAAATGTAATTGGATTAAAATGTTGCCTTTCTTAGTTTCATTCAAAAAATTAAGGGTTGTTGATACGTTCAGTTGTAGCTGTGTGATTCGACCACTAGATGGCAGCATTTACACTGTTTATTATTAAAGTGCAGTCAGTGTTCCCGTCTCACCTCTCTGCCCTGTGTCTCTGCAGCTTCGGCATGGTGCTGACGAGGGGTCACGGAAGGCTGATGTTCATGGGAAATGTGTCTGTGGAGGAAGGTAGGATTTCCCACAGTTCCCTGCAGCACACTCCTTAAATGAACTGCCGTATCTGATGCTGCAGCTGGTTAGAAAAATACGAGTTATACAGTGAATCGGCACGCTCAGCCGCAGTATGAGTAGATGGAGGCAGAATCAAACATCAGGGGTAGGACAGCGCTCCTCTCCAGTTGTTTATGACTTCATGACTGAACCACATTTATTCTGCAACACAACAGCTTCTTAAACTGAAGTGAAGCAAGTTAATCTGTATGTTTTCATTGAACTGGCTTGTTTGTACCTTCCTCCGCAGGCCTGCATGATCTCACCTCCCCAGACCTCAGCATCGCCTCTGAGTGGTACGTCTGAAACCACAAAACACCAGTGAACTGACATTCAAGACAGATTTCATCAGCAATTTAACCTTTATCTCATTCATCCGCGTCTGCACATATTAAACAGCTTAAATAGATCAGCAGGTGACAAACGATACTGTGTTATTGTACCGTAAATACAAGGTGAGTGTGGGAGTGGTCAGCCGTGAGAACAGGAACAGCAGAAGGTTAATCAGTCTACTTAAATCATTTATGTGTAATGAGAGTCCAAGTAATGGAATGAAAGATTAGAGCCATGTGTAAAAGTCAGGATTTGTATGATTTAAGTCCCTAAAAATCTTCTCATATATCAAATAATATGTTTCTTTTCCACGTTTCCTAAACTCTACCTAGAATCAACTGAACACATGAAACTCCCGCCAGCATCGAGGCAGGTTACTGTGATGCTGTTTATTCTGGTTTAATAAACCTCTTTTCTTCAGGACATACTGTGAGACGGACATCGACCCCGGACACCGGAAGTACTCTCAGCTTCAGGCCGCTATCCGCTACCTGCTGGGGAAGGAACCCGACCTCGAGTGTAGGTTTTTCACACTAAAATAACAAACCTATAAAGTTTATACATTTGTATTAGCTCCATTTTATGTTTATACAAAGTCCTTTTTAATGACTTGTAATATCATTTCTTGTAATATCTGTGGTTTATTTGACCTTGATCTAAAAGTCACCTGTGTTTGACGGGGCGTGTCCGTTGCCTAGGTGACGAGGTGTTGCTGCAGCAGACGCTGTTTGACGCCGTGGTAACGGCTCCGCTAGAAGCCTACTGGAACGCCCTGATGCTGAACGACAGGTGAGACCTGAGATGTGAAGCATTAAAGGGTCACTTCTACCAAAAATACACAAATAAATAAAAACGTCTTCCTGCAAACAGTTGGAACTGGAAACTATTTTCTATCAAAGACAAAAGGAAAAGTAAAACTTTTGACAGTGACGGTTGTTTCTGCGAAAACACACACTGAGTTTTTCCACTGCTGTGACCACCACAAACACAACTATTCATGTTTGTGGAGCTGTGAGCCATCAGTCTGCAGATTTTTACTCCTCACAAACACGACTGCAGCTGATTTCACAGCAGGAGGACGAGACGAGTGAAATCAGCTGTCGGTCTGAACTTATAGCTCACTGCAGGAGAGACAAAACAAGCTTTTGCACAGATGATTAACTTCCATCCTCTGTCTTGTGTTTGTCTTGTGTGTGTGTTTTTGTGTGTGTTTGTGTGTATGCAGGGTGGAGCCAGGGGTGGAGACGGCCTTCCTCGGTACTCGTGCCGGCCTGATGAGGATCATGAGATACGCAGGAGTGGAGACCAGAGTGGCAAAGTAAGACCAGGCAGTATTCACAGTTTACAGAGAAAGACTCAGTCGGCTCAACATCTGACTCATCGTGCAGCAAAAAGAAAGTCAAGGAAACAAAAACATACAATCAGTCCGCCTGACTTTCCTTTGGTTTATTATTGTTGTCATAATTATTATTGTTCATGCAGAGACGTCTCTGCTGCCTCTCTTTCATGATCACCTGATGCCACAACACTACTGTCCAGGGATGAAATACTACAGTTTACCAGGCTGGCTAAATTAAGTTGATTATCAAGTTAGTTTCTGTGGTAGGTTTCAAAGTAAATGTTGTCTGAACTTCCACTCGACAGAAAGTTTCTGACTCCGGCTGATAAAGACAACCTGTTCACCGTCGATCACTTCCCTCTGTGGTACCGCCTGGCCGTGGAAAACACTCCTGGAAGCTTCTATTACTACCCCGTCAACGACAAAGGTCCGTCTCTTCAGCGCTCAACGTTTATTTTTATAAATGTCCCTGATCAGCTCATCCTGAGGAAAATCTTCTCTCCGCAGGAGTGAAGTACGTCATAGCGACGACAGCAGTGACGGTGTCATCTGAAGGGAAGACGGCCATGGCTGGAGGTGAGTCACGCTGCAGCTCTGATTCGAAACACTCAACATTCAAACCGTGGAGTCTTTTAAAATGTGAATTTCTGTGATATTTATCTGGTCTGTGGGACATCTTGGATATGTTGTGGCTGTTTTATTATTATTGATTTTGCTTATTGATTTACTGCTTCCTTAATTGGCCCTTTTTTCACTGTTGTTTGGTACATAGACGTACAGTACACAGGGTATTGGCAGGTCTGGAAAAGTCTTAAAGCATTACATTTAGTTTCCTCAACAACACTAAAATATTTGTGTATCTGATAGCGGGCTGTCAGGAAACATTACACGCCTGTAAACTAACAGTGGGATTGTTGTGACAGTGGATTGTGCTGCAGGAGGCTGTTCAGTCCTTTTTTGTGGAGTTTCAGTCAGGCCGTGTGGCCCTTACTGGTTTTTGATTATACTTTCATGCTTTGGCCGGTGTGGCCGTGAAAAAGGTATTAAATTATATATGTACTGTATGTGGTATTAAAAAGGTCTTAGTCCTAATTTAACTGGGTGAACGCAGCAGAAACCTGAGTACAGGTAAAACAGTGAGAAACAACCAGATTTAAATAACATGAGAACCAGAACAAGAAAGTTAAATTAGACGGCAGCTTACTGGAGAGCCGGCTCTACCAGCTGCGACCTGAGTCTGACTGACGTGATCTAAAACAAGATGAAGTGCGAGAATGTTTAATTTTAGTTTCTAAAATCAAAGTCAAATATTTCCACTTGACATAAAATAAAAAAATTCAAGCTTGAATTTGGAGTTGCTGTCGTTGTCCAGGACGTGTGACCAGGTTACATTTTGTGTATTGTAACGCTCGACTTAAAGAGATGTTATCGGTAGATATTTTCTTCCTTCATTAAATATTTGAGGAACCCATAGTGTCGGGAGTCAAAGAATCTCAGCAAAGTGATTCAAACACACAGCAGAAGCTGCCATTATCAAATAGCGACAGTCTTGTCTGTTAATCAAACCCGGAGTTAGTTTGAGTTTCACAGGCCTTAAACGTTCGAGAAAATGATGCCTTGTAAGTTTTTGTTTCGTTTTGTTTGTTTTAAAGCCATGGTTAAGTCCATAGATTCAAATGTCTGTAAGTCCAGAGAGCTGGTGAAGAGACCTACCTGTCCTGAGAGGATTTCAGCAGGATTTCTCGACTTGACATGATGTGTAGAAAAACACGATCGTGTTGTTCGTCTTGATCTCAAAACATGTCAGTGTTGAATCCTTGAGTTCTCTTTCATTTCATCTTGTGAGTGTGGTTTACTTTGAGTCTGTCTCTTTTTTTTTTGACGGTTTGATGGATGTGGTTTGGCTGGCTGTTGTGGGATCATCTGGTTTGGGATTTGTGGCGAAGACTGAATCTGTCGTCATGTGAACTGTGCTGTCTTCTTCTGTGGCTCTCAAATCGTGTTGTTTTTAAGAAGAAAAGACACAGTTTAGATAAATATAGAGTTTATTATCTTCAGCGTGATTAACAGTCCTTGAGTTGAATTTGAGAGATATTTTATGTGCTTATCACAGACAACATGGACAAAATAAATTAAAACACATGGAAGTTACAGGATATGTATGCTGATATCCTCACAGGATCTCATACTTTGCTATGTTGGGAATAACTGTTGTCTTAACTGTTTGTCACAGAGCTTGGGAGTTAGTTTGTGCTGGATTGAAAGCCGTTGTAGCTCAAAGCTTGCCCTCTAGGTGACACTACAGCTCTAGTCTTCTTTGAATGCAGTTTAGCTCGGTGATAAAGCTTAAAGCAGCATTTTCCTGACAGCAGCAGGACTCTAACATGGTTTAAAGTGTCTGTTACTTGGAGGGAATTTAACAGGGCATCCACCAAACAGAGGAACAAAGAATTATTTCTTAAAGTGGGGATGTTAAAGATAACATAAAATACACACAACTGATCAAGAAAAATAATATTTGTGCAGCAAACAACAGGAGACATGTCACATTTCACATATTCACAGACATTTGTACTTTTGTACTTATGGAGCTTGTGCTTGTTGGGCTCAGAGACAAAGACAGACGGCTTGAACAAAAAGGTAGTTTCATATTTCTAAAGAAGACAGATGAGGGGAAGTCAAGGTGCAGAAGTGCCAAACAGCAGCTTCACAGGAGTTTAAAAGCTGGCTGAGAGATGCAGCGCAGGGAATAACAATTCACAGAGCATCCATACATTAAAAGAAGTGCTGCAGCATTCCAGTTTCACTGAATCTAGTCCGGTCCATTAGCTGTACAATCAGTCCCCGCCCAGAGATTTTCCGCACAACCACAGAGCTGCAGGGTTTCCCTCTCCAGACGTTGTCTCATCAATGATGAGAGCAGAGGAGCAGAAGCAGCCAGAGCGTCCTGGAAGGATCTAAAATCAGTAAAAAGCAGTGGGTCAGAAGCTGCTGATTCGATACCCGTGCACGATGCCGCAGGCCTCTTTGGGCGGCGTCTCCTCTGGTGAGTTTGGAGATGACATTGGCCCGTCCTCCAGGTCTGTGTCGGCTCCAGACTCGGCCATCAGAGGCTGGCCACGGCTCTTCATCTCCCTCTGGTACCGCGCCATCAGCGAGGCGTAGACACAGCCGTAAGTTGCTGCAACCACCATCATGACGCACACTGTGCCACAAATCACGCCCGCAACTATTTGCGTGCCGTGCGCTCGGCGGACACTGACGGGCCGGTAGCGCTGGCGAACACATTCCTCGTTGCTGCTGACCCGGCCGGGCGGGCAGGGAGGCCGGGTGGCATAACCTGACGCCCCCTCCTTGGTCGGACTCTGCAGGCAGTAGCTGAACATCTCTGCTGGCACGCTGCGGATGTCCCTGCCCTTCAAATCCCCTGGGAGACTGCACTGCATCGCATCTACCTGCCCATCTATAAAACAGAGAGGGGAAACAAAAAAATACAGGGGGAAGAACAGGGAGGGAAAAGATGAAGTTGAGGAAATGAGGAAGAAAGAAACCGGGAGAGACAGGGGAGGATTGAGAGAGATGGAGGTCATTATATTCTTAGATGTCGTTGCTCAGCATACATCCATCCCGCAGAGCGGAGATTAATTGCTTCGATTAGACAGCTTTTGAAGTACAGACTCAAAATACAAAGTGATTTGCTCCGGTACGGTCTTAAAGCACTCTAAGCCGACCGCCAAAACTATCAACTTCAGAGTATTTGAGATGTGGAGAGGCCTGAAACAGCCCTGCTCACCCCTGTAAATCAACCACTCCATCCAGTGCTTGAAGTCCCTCAGCTTGCAGTCACACTCCCAGGGATTTCCTGCCAGCTGGAGCTGCTGTAGCCCCACCAGGGGCTCGAAGGTGACTCTGTCAAGGGCTGCCAGCCGGTTGCTGGCCAAGGATAGCCAGGCTAGTCTAGGAAGTGCATCCAGCAGGCCCTTGGGCAGCCACAGGAGGCCGTTGGAGGACAGGTCGAGCCCTCGCAGCCGCCACAGCCCCTTGAAAACCTCCTTGCTCAGGCCAACGTTCCCTTGACTTCCATTCAAGCCCTGCAGGACTTCTGTGCTGTTGTTGGGGTCAGAGGGCAGGCGCACCCCGAGGTAGTTAGCAGAGAGGTTGAGCCAGCGCAGGCCGTTCACGCCAGAGAAAGCTGCAGGCTGCAGGGTGGAAAAGCGGTTCTGGGAAAGATCCAGGAGCTCCAAGCTGCTGAGGTTGGATAGCTCAGTCGTGCCCAGGGAGGACAGGTTGTTCTGGGGTAGGCGGAGGATCAGAGAGTCCTGGTCCAGCAGTGCTAGGATGGGCATCAGAGAGAGAAGGCCAACAGCGGAGCAGTCAGTGGTGTTACCATAGCAGGTGCAGACACCAGGACAGGCGTGGACCGAGCCCAGCAGTCCCAGTAGAACCAACACCAGACTGGACAAGGCTGCACAGACTGGAAGACACGAGAAACAAACAGAACAACGGCATCATTTAAACTGCCAAAACTCAAAACTATACAAAGACGATTTTGTCGAGTTCATTTTAAGTCTTTGAATTCAAGCCCGCTCCCTTCTGTTTTCCTGCATGTGGCTTTTCATTGAAGTTGGTAGATTTTTGTCTCATGTAACCAGACGTCTGATTCATCGAGCTCATAGAGGTTTAGAGGAGCTCAAGCTCAAAGTCAGCAAGATACAGAACAGAACTGAGAATCTGAATGTGCTGTCTCTGGAAATGTGCTTTTCAACAGTCAAATTTCTGCTGGGGATAATATGAAGAAAACAAAGGAAAGCAAAGTTAAAATGCTTCTCTGTCTACGTTAACACCTGTGGAGTCTTTATGGAAGCAGATTGCAAACTATACAGTGGTGGCCAAAATTATTAGAACACTTGACATATTTAAGAGGTTTCAGTTGTTTTTGTTGAATTGGCCATTAAAATACCCATAAAACGAATGAAATATCTACAAAGTCATCATTATGCTCTATAAACCATAGAATAGAGCCATCATAAGGAGATTTAGGTCATTTTCCTTACAAAAAACAAGCTAGGCCTGTTTCACTGTCAATGTCACACAATCATGTTCCTTCACAGAAGAAGCCAAATTACTTG
>NTHP01000814.1:144801-159850 GCA_003416845.1 Oplegnathus fasciatus | reverse complement strand
AAAAAAAAGGTCAATATTTTCAGATCTGTCAGGTGTTCTAATAATTTTGGCCACCACTGTATATACTATATACAGTTACTAGATACAGTTTATATTCCTGCTCTCAACATGGATAAAAGCATCAGTTAAATTTCTACAGTGTGAAGGACGAAGCATTGTCCAGACTCACCCAGACTCTCCAGGTGGCTTCGTCCATACTGGTCCAGGTTCTTCATGTCTGTCACATCGAGTCTTCTGCAGCTTTAGGCTCTCATCCGGCTGTCTTCGCTCTCTGCTGGTTCACACCAACGTCCAGCTGAGGAGAACATCCTGGAAAACAGAAAATAGAGACAGGAGAGGAAATGTTAGATCAGGAGATATGAAGTTGGTGAAGTTAAAAGTGTCGCTGGTCTCAGAAGTATTTTGTCCTGTAAATTGACATTTAAAAGTTTTCTTTTAACGATATCCTCAGTCTTCCTTAATATGGAAAGAGAATTTAATGATGCTGTAGGTTTATGTTACGGCCATTGGTTGTTGGATATATTTTAACAACCAAAAATATTATGGTACCTGTCAGCCTCAGTGGCCGTTACTATGGCAATGACCAAATCCTGACAGATGCTGGATTTTCGAGACGCGACACCAATTTCGTTATTTAGAGGTTAAAACATTTTACAGTTGAAAATATTTCTGATGGACAAATGATGTAATCTGCAAATAGGTTATATGGACCAATATATTAGTCTGGCTGATTTATCCGTTTAGCTCTCGCAAAGACACCGGTCAGAGGCGCAGATCAGAGCTGTAGCAAACCAGGAACACTTTGTCGTCGCTCCTGAATTCGTCCAAAGTTCACCCGGAATCTGAAAGGGATTCAAATTACTGAATGTTTTACCAGGTTTCTACAAAATTTAATCTTTAGTTTCAGCTAGTGCACGGCTCTTTAAGCTCTGAGATTGGATGTTTCCAATCAGTCTGTCCACAGGCTTGTACCTTTTTGACTTTGTATCAAAAAACTGGTATTTTTCTAATGCAGTTGTTTATATTTTTGTACTGGTTATTAAAACCAGGAGAGCTCATGTTCATCCAAGCCCTGAAGAGCTCTAACTGTTTGTCACCTTACATGAGAAATAATCCTTGGTGAGCTTTGTTTAGATTTACTTTGCTCTCTTTCAGCTCGTCTTTACTTTCATTCATCTCGTTGGTAGCGAATGAAAGATTTACTCGTTCACACTCGATGCTTTGCTCTTCACATCTGGTCCAGGGATTCAAACCGATGATTTTCTTTTCACGAGCCTGTTTCTCAAACCACTCAGCCGCCATAAAGAGTGCAACTCGATATGCAAGATTAAGTGGAGTATTTCGTGTGCACTGATTAAAAAACATCAACAGCTTAGTCTCTGGCAGAGCTGATCTACAGTATATTGGCATTACAGGCCGGAGCTGTGCTGTAATTCACAGCATTTCGCTTGTCCTCAATCCTTTTCATTCTTTGCCTTTCTCGCTCAGAGAACACACAGAGAGCTTCATGATGAAGTGAAATAATCCTCTGTGTTTTTCATCCAGCAACACCAACACCGGAGAAAAGTCAATGCCAACTTCTATCTTCTTAACGCCCACTCGCAATTCCTGTACGCTGCAGATACAGTACAGCGTCAGCATTGTTTTGCACATATAATCAAGAAAAAATGTATTTTTTGATGATTCGTTCCTTTTTATTTTGCTCATTTTCCTCCTCTTGATATCTCTGGCAGTTTGGGGCACTATGCAGATATGCAGTGGGGGGGGGAGTGTGCATGAGAGATAAAGCTGCAGAGAAAAAGAAAAATGCTGTCACTCCATCATCCGTCTCTAGCTGCTATAAAGAGCCAGAGAAACGCTGCCTCAAGGTCTTTCTTTTGTTGCAGGTCTTTCTTTTGTTAAGTCGACACAATGATGCCAGTCACTCTGCTGCGGACCGCGTGAGGCTGGAAGATGCCTTCAGGCCACAACTGACATTACAAAACAGGAGAAATTACAATGCAGGTAGAGGAGGGAGATAACGGGAGGACATGTGAGGAGGGAAGAATATTTGACGTCATTTCACATCATCAAGAGACCAAAAATTAGAAGTGCACAGTCACAGTCTTAGTTCCCAGATGACAACCACAAGCAAATCCTCTACATATGTATAATAATGCACAGTAGGTACTGATGCTCAGGGCGTCTGCGGGTTTAGCTTTTCTCACCAGATAAACAACAACACTGGTTGTTTGTTTAAAAGCTTGAAACGACCTGTGTTGACGTTTCCTGATAATGATTCTCCTCTCAAAGCAACCGAGGCTGAAGCAGCACGACATTGTTATACTACCGCAAAACCTCTCCAGGAGGAGGTCAGGTGGATGGCCGGGTGTACAGTACAACACATCAGTCTCCTACCAGTATTCATCGTTGCCAAAATACAGGCTTGAATATGCTTCTCAGTCTGCACATGCTCGCTCACAGACGTTTGCATGGCTGTTTTCTTTTTACCGGTATGGATTTTGCATATAATATTAATGCGTCCATTTTCTCCTGATGCCTCCTGACAGGAAATTGGATCAGCCAATCAGCTTGTTTGATGTGCTGGACCACACAACACAGTTGAGACTTGGGAGGTCTGTGTGTCAGGCTCTCTGCAAGCTAAAATAGTACCCACAACACCCATCTCTCATGTTTCAACATGTAGTGAGGACCTGCTTCACACTGACATATTTAAATGCTTAAATTCAACAGTTAAATACTATATTGGTTAACTCTTGATACCAAACAGGTAAATACTAAACTTGGGAGGACTGCCTTCCAATACTTGTCACCATATATATGAAATTAATTATAAAGAACTCTAAAACTTGAACATCTCATCCCATTGGACAAATTTAAACTCGGTTCTTGTTTCTTCTGCTGTACTCAGGTGTCTCTTGCAAAATGATAATGATAACGTATTACCTACACATCTAAAACAGTTTTCACTTTCCAAACAAATTGAGCCCAGGTTTATCCCAGAAGTCACCAAATCAGTACCTGCAGTGGTTTCTTTTAACCAACCACCCGGTCTTTTTATAATATTTACCAGGTAGTTTTAATGTGTCCCCAGACTGAACGCAAAGCGAATTTTAGAAGCCGAACGACAGCAATGGAGATCAGTGGAAAGCAGAAGAAGGGGCAAAAAATTGCAAGGTGAAAATGTTTTTACTTGAGCACAAAGTTTGTAATTGTCCCAAAGCTTTAACACTCTCAACTCTCACATGAGTCAACATCGGACAGTTGTATGAGGACTTGTCGGCTGGTTTCAGGACCAGTATGGCTGCAGCACTATACTAACATGTTGTGAAAGAAAATAAAAATCTACTGGCCTAGTAACTCAGATCAGACGCTGAGTGACAGCTGTCAGTCACATTAGGTCTACTACAGCAGCCCGTAAGAGGATGAGCGAGGCCTTTATCAGACCCTAGAGAATCTTATAGAGAAGATGACCCCTGACCCCTCTCACTGCCTCATTGTTGTAACAACAGATGGATGTTGAATCATGTTACACGTTGTGGAAACAGGACGAAGGATTTACAGAAAAACATGATCTCGCCTTACATGAATCAGGCAGACGGAGCCGAATAATAAAAACCAATAAATGAAAAAAATAATAAAGTCCATTGCGACGTCTTCGTCGAAAGACTTTCACTTTGGGAGTAATGTACAACGCTGTACACCTTCCGAACACTCCACACCCCCACTGCTGCATGCTCACACATTCAAACACACATATAGCTGCAAGCCGAGGACCAAAACAAAAGCAAACGTAGGGGTTGGTATGTCATCTTCTGTTTATCAAGGGATGAAGTTGCTCCTGGCTGCTTTTCTGCTTTTCACCATCTCTCTCCTCATTCATTCGTCTCTTTGAGCCTCCTCTCTGCACCACTTGGCGTCTCTTTCTTTGGACTCGTGACTTTTAAGGACACCGCAGAGAGCATAGAGGCTGCTGGGTGCTGGGTGTAGGTCGAGGACGTCAGATTCACCTAAACTCAAACTTTACCCAGCAGGTCTATCCGTAAAATACAAAGTCTACCAACCTTTCCAGGCCAAGGAAAATCATGGGCTTGTGTCTTTTGTACACATCGTACAGTATTCTGTGTTTGTTTTATTTTAGGATGTAGATGATGCTTTTATCTACAGTAACTTATAAAATGTGACTTTGAAGGTGGCGGGCGATTAGAAGCCTACTCAGACGCATTTTGTTGGTATCCAAAGTACTGAAGTTTAATATCCAGCTCTACCAATCAGATAAAGATGCCTTCTAAAAGCATCGTAATCGTCCTGTGGTCAGGGTTGATCACTTCATGCTTGTTTTTACTGTAATTCTTTATGTTGCCTCTTGTCCAAAAGTTGGGTTTCCTGCTCCAAAAGAACACTCTCGAGAAGTCCATCAATTTACGCGTAACGGTGGCGCAGACCCCTCCAGTTGCCTTTCCGTTAGCTCCACTAAGTTTGAGTAAATTTGTGGTCTTCGCGTTTTTTTACGAGTATTGTTTGTGCCTTTTTGTGAGTGGTGCTGGCCAGTGATCGCCAAGATGAGGAAATGGTCAACTTACGGCTTTGTGGACTCTCCTCCTGCCGGCTCTGCTGCCTGGCCGGTCGAGGTCTTCAAATGTAAACATCAAGGGGACAAACCTCAGCGACGACCCCGACCACAAAGACAAGCGAGACCATCTCTGCTTCCATCCAAGCATTCATCTCAACAGGGGAGGAAACACTGAGGTGGACGTGGAGAGATTAAACACCGGCTGCGGTCCGGGCCACATGGTTATTCTATTAGCATCCTGTTAGCCAGTGTGCAGGTTTTGGATAATAAACTGGACGGCCTCCATGCCCGCATCAGTTTGCAACAGGATATCAGGAAGCATAATGTTCTTTGTTTCACTGAAACTTGACAAAATCCTGGGATACCGGACAACGTCATTCAACCAGGGGAGGACATTGTGTTCCTGCCCATGGACATCAACTGCGATGGACTGGGTGATGATTCAGTCCTGCTTCGGCTTCCTCTTCATGCTGGAGAAGTGCGGCGGCCACCAGCAGTTCTTCGCCACCGTGCAGCTCGTCAGGACTTGCGGGCAGGGCGAGAACTTCGTCTACTGGCTGGAGCTCAACAGGCACCAGCGCCGCCTGACCTGAGAGGCCGTGCTCCATCCACGAGGGCATCGCCACAGCCATCATGAACAGCGACTGCCTGTCTGCCACTTAATTTTGTTGAATAGTTGGAGGAGCTAACAGTGACACATTTCACTATGATTATAGCCTGTATGATTATATGTGACGAATAAAACTTGATCTTCATCTTACAAAATCCACAGTTATAGAAAGTGAAGAGAAAATGGCCTTAGGTCCTTCAGTCGTTGATTCTTTTGGAGTTTTTGGGAGCAAACAGCCGTAGAAACAGCTTGTGAAAAGCACCATCAGCCAGATTAGACACCACCCACACAGCAGTGGCGGGATACAGATTAAATCTGTGGTTTCAATCCCTGAGCGGGACAGACGCCTGTTCGGGAGTCCAGATGGTTTTGCAACAACTGGTCCAGTAGAAACCCCTCCCCCCTTTGACGTGCTCGCTCTCCGTTTTCTGTTTTTACTGCCGTGTCATCATCACACATCTGCTGTTGAGACTTCATTTAAAGCACTTTCACAAACACCTGCAGTGAATACACAGAACACGCTCCATATGTTAGCTGATAATCTCATAACCAGTGAAGCTACTCAGCATGAGAAACAGATGATAGCATGACGCACTTTCTGTCGGCCATCACTGGAGGTCCAACAGTGGCTCTGAACAGCTGTTGGTGTTTCTCTCCGATTCTGTAGAATTTAAAGATATAATCTGAAAGATTTTCATTTAAGTAAACGTCTGTTAAGTCACTATCTATCGCCGAATGATGCAACACAATGGTGACTGAGCCTATGGCCCACTGATGAAAGCCCAGTATTACGAACCGGGTGTCATTGGTGACTTTCCCAGAAAAATCACAAGCAGCACACAGCTAGGCTTTTAATGAGACTTTTAACGCAACAGACTCGCTCTTCAACTCACCTGTGTGTTTTTTCTGATCTCTGCAGGCGTTGTCAGTAAACGGTTACTATGGCCGAACAAACAAAGAAAAGATTGATGACAACAGACGATAAAACTTGAAACTGAAATTGAAGTGAGGTCCAAAAACACACCTGCAATTACCGCTTATCGCCATAGGTGCTGCAAACAAAGAACAAAATGAAATTCTTCGACATTACAACTTTAAGTATCTGCTTTGACAATATTTGGTGAATGAGAACATAAGAAAAACAATTGTGTTAGAACATATCTGGTTCTTTCATAACAAAATAAAGGTCCAAACCTGTGGACATAAAAATGTAAGCGGAGAAGTTAACTACGACTCCCAAGGTGCATTTTGGTAGTAAACATAAAATTGTGGTGACCTGGGGCTGAGGAGTTAAGGCGCTGACCATGAACTGCAGTGTCCATGGTTTGTGTCTGCATCTCTCTCTCCCTCATTTCCTGCCATCTCTCTACTGTTTCTATCAAAGGAATAAAATTTGCAAAAAATACTTCAATCAGCAAGTTTGAAATTCTGCTGCTTTTTAGTAAAGTGATCTGCACCTTGAATAAATTCTCTCTCAGATTCTGGGTCAATTTTTAGAGGAATTCAATTACAGCATGGTGTTTCGTTCCCAACTGCCACAACAAAGCATTATGAGTTTTATACAGCTCTAAATCGTACCTCTAACTGGAGGCTGGCTGAGGCTCATGGGTAATGTGGCATTTAGAGACATCTCCCATGCTAAAGTTGAAATAATGAACAATGATAGCCGTAACATTACGGTGAGAGAGAGGAGGAACGCACACCAGTATTGGAGAGGTGCTGACCAAGGTGAAAATACTGGTGGAGAAAAGAATAGTCGCACACTCGTAGCCACGATGCAAGAAAGAGTTTACCAACATTTTGACATGACAGTCTTCTTCAGGGTATATCATGTCAAAACATTGGTAAATTAAAGAACTCTTTTTTGCATCGTGGCTATAAGTGTGCTACTATTCTTCTCTACACCATAACATTAGCGTGACCAGACGTCCCGGGCAGTACCCATTTTTGGTGTCCTGTCCCCGGCTGGAGCTGTCCCAGGAAACGTCCCTGTTTTTAACTGTGCGTTAAAAACAGACCGCTAAGTGAAACAATACGTGGCAAGAAAGAGCAAGCAGCAGAGCCTACTGGGTTGATGTCTCAATCGTGTTGTACTTGTTTTGGCCAACAGAGGGGGCTGCTCGCTATAGCAGCTTCATATCACTCTTCTTCTTCTACTAACTACTTGCTCACACTAGTTTTAGAGAAAACTGCTCCGGCCAGAAGTAGCAAGTGTCAAGTGAATCCATAACATCACCAGAAACTTTTCAAGCCAGGTAGAGCGGAGAGGAAGGAGAGGAGGAAGACTGGATAGGAAGAAGAGTGATGGAGATAGAGGAGGGAAGGTAAAGATATGATTACAGAGCCGCCCATTTATTATTCCAAACAATGTTTTTGAGATAAAATACAAAAATGAGGCAAGCAAGTATTTTATTTAAGAGTGTACTATTTATTATTAAAGATTGGAGAGGAAGGAGAAGAAAGTGAGAAGGAAAAATGAAGGGAGTAAAAAGAGTGAAGCGAGGAAAGTGATGAAGAGTGAGGTGGAAGGGTAAAGAGAAGGAAGAGAAGGAAGATGAGTGAAGAAAAGAGGAGAAAGATTGGAGGAGAAAAAAGTTGAGAGTAACAAGATGACACAAGGAGAGTGAAGAAGAGCAGACAGGAGGTGCGATGGCTCAGCTTCACTCACCATGCTACTGTAAAGTGACTTTCTGACACGCTTTACAAAGTTACTTAGTTAGCACCCAATTTTATCAGCCTGCCTGCACCGTAGTTTATTATGGTACAACTGTTAACATAGTCAAAATACATGAGACCTGAATTTTTTTATTTTATATATATGATAACGTCGGATATTTTAATGATATATTGACCACCGAACTGGAAATGTCCCCGGTTTTCATTACAGAAATCTGGTCAACATAAACCTATAGTATTATGACATTATTCTGGAGACTGCAGTGTTTCTATGTTGAGTAACATTGAGAACATCAGTAAAAGCTCTACAACTCAATTCCATTTGTACAGCAACAGAGTCATGTCATACACCATATTTAAATTGAACAGTATGAAACTGAATTGAAGTGAAAGACAGATGAGAGGTCCAACAATCGTGCGTGGGTTGTTTTTTTTCCTTCACAGCCTCCTGCCGCTCCTGCGTGGCTGATGAAAAGTGTCTGCAGTGCAGCAACTGTGAGAAAACATGCATCTATTAGCACATTACATGAAGCCTGTGATGATTCAATATCTAAATCAATAGATGCCTCATCTACTCACCTACGCTCAGATTAACATTAGCATTACACACACACAAACACACAAAGAACACACTCTCTCACATGAGTTTCACTCAGAAACAACTGCATTAGTTAATATGAAAACTTCAAAAATCAACATACATAGTACACACACATAAACGCAAATATTTCACAAACACTCATGCTGACATTTAAAATCATACATAGAGCGAGTGTGAATACATCCTTCACACACACACTCAAACACACGCAGTCAGTCAGCCCTCCTCAGTCAGTGATGGTGGAGCAGTGTAACGTAATCTGGCCCGGGGCTACGCTGACTCAGTAGAGTCCCAGTGATTAGATGGAGCCGGGGGCAGCGTGACAGATAGGGCTGATGGTTCATCCCTGGGTTTAGACCAAGCCCCCTAAGAGAAGTGCAGAAGCTGCGCACAGAAACACTGTAGATTTCTCTGTTTGTCAGCTGCATGTCTCAGATTGTGGTGATGAGAGCGAAGCAGCCACGGCAGTGTGGCACGTTCACAGCCTCTCATGATAGTTGCAGTGATAGAGGTAAACAAGCAAACTCTATCACTAAGCGAAGTAAGTACGATAAAGTTTGAAAGAACCAAGCAAAATGGCACCAAAGAAGGCTCGTGCAATTATGGACAAGGAAGTTAGGGACATAAAGACATCACTCAACTTTACGTCGGGAGAGACTGCAAATATCACTAAACAGCAGAAACTGAAATTAGACTTGATGGGAGAGATCAACGAATTGCAAAGACAAAATGTTGAGAAGGATAGCCCTATTGGAGGGTCGAGTGGCTGACCTACACTACATTACAGAGCTAATCAACTCAAAGTACAGTATGAGCTATATCCCTCAATTACACGGCCAACTAGAATAACAACACACAGTGCTACATTAACTGACAGTATTTTTACCAATGTTATTGATTGAAAAGTAATGGATGGACTACTTATAAATAACACAAGTGACCATCTGCCGGTCTTGGCGGTAACTCGGAGGTGTGTTAGGACCAACAAGGACATTAAAGCTTGCAACCTAATTAGACACAAAACACAAGATGCCATCAACTCTTTTAAAGAAGACCTAATGAAACAAGACTGGAATACAGTCTGTGGGAGATGTAAATAAAGCCTATGAGACATCTTTGACCATAACAGCCGCTCTCTATGAAAAAAAATTGTCCTCTGGTGAACAAACAGAAATTTGCTGAAAAACCGTGGCTGGCTAAGGGAATACTAAAGAATTTTTAAACAAAAGAACAAAAGAAGCAGAACACACCTATAACACATGTAAAACCAACTGACATGAATTATGAGAAGCAGCAAAAGGAATTATAACAGTAAATTAATGGAGGACAACAAAAACAACATTAAAAATACATGGAAGGTATTGAATGACATTAAAATGGAACTGGAAAAACAGGACACTCAAATTATTTCCTGACAAAGAATAATACAAATTATACAGATTTAGTTGTAGATAAATTTAATGATTTTTTTTGTCGGTGTTGGTCCTGGTTGGGTTAAGGACATTGCAAAGACCAGTTGTAGCGATAATGTGGAAAGTAAAATTATAAATGTAAATAAATCTATGCTTATAAGGGGAACAGAAAAAAAGAAATTATTGGCATTGTCAAAACATTTAAGAGTGTGTGGGGACACCTCTTACACATATTTGTAATCAGTCATGACAAACTGGTTTATTTCCAAGCAAAATGAAAACAGCAAAAGTCATACCAATATATAAGGCCGGAGACACGTACTCTCAAATTACAGACTTGTTTCTTTACTTCCACAGTTCTCTAAAATACTGGGAAAAAAATCTATGAGATGAGATTAATTTTTTACAAAACATAATGTACTGTGTGTGTGTGTGTGTGTGTGTGTGTGTGTGAACAGCAATATGGGTTTAGAGCTAATTGGACAACTTCGTTTGTACTTATGGAATTTGTTGAGGAAATAATAACTGCAATAGAAAATAAATTATCTGCAGTAGGAGTATTTCTAGATCTCAAAAAACCATTTGACACCGTTGACTATGATTTGTTATTGAAAAAATTACAAAGATATGGAATTAGAGGGGTAGCAGTCTCCTGGTTAAGCAGCTACCTGGGGAATAGGTACCAGTATACGTCCAAATAAATGACTTCAAATCACAAATACTGGAGGTTACTTGTGGGGTTCCCCAGGGATCAGTGCTGGGACCACTGTTGTTTATTTTGTCAATAAATGATGCATGTGAGGTTATTAAGTTATTAAAATCAATCCAGTGTCTATGATTGACAACTGAATAGCTTGCAATGCATTAGGAAAACAGTTGCCTGCATCCAAGCTGTTCCTTAATGTTTTATTTCTTTTTTTTTTAACAAAATAACCAAGTAAACAAAGTAAAAATATCTCTATATGGCTCTTATCACAATTCCACTTAGCGCAGCATTGGTTTCATTTGTTTTTTAACAAAATAACCAAGTAAACAAACTAAAAGATGTCTTTATAAATAGCTCTTATCAGTTCCACTTAGTGCAGCATTGTAAAACACTCAAAATTAGCAATATAATTCCACTTCGAAGTGGTGTAATAGCTTAACTTTAACATTCACAGTCACAACAAACAAAAATCACAATTCCACTTAGCACAGCATTATAGTAAAACTATAACACTCAAAATGAACAACATAAATCTTAATTCCACTTAAAAGTGGTGTAGCAGGTTAACTTGAACATGGAAAAAACTAAATCAGCAGTATACAGGAAAACCTGAATATCAAAATAATAAAATTGCAAGGCACTCTTTCGTTATCAAGGAAGGTCAGTTCTTAAAGTGCTTTTATTGGAGCTGCTACAGGACTTTTTGCTCTCTCTCTTTCAGTTATCTATACTCTCACTTCAAAATTAAGTGAAGGTTCTTTTTGAGGAAAATCAGCATCTCTGCCTTGTTAGCGGACAGCCGGTTCCTCTTCTCATCAATGATGTTTGAGACTGCACTAAAGAGTCTCTCACTGTCCACACTTGTGCAGGGGGCACAGAGAAACTTGGTTGCAGTAGCAGCCAGTGCGGGAAACTGTGTAGCATGTGCCCTCCAGTACTGTAGTGGATGTCTGACCTGGTTTGCTCTGCAAGGTAACTCTGCACCTGAACAACTGCTGATGAGGTGCTCACAGACCCTGACCCCCTTAGATTCATTACATTTACTGAATTTGCCTGGCTTTGTATCTGGGATCCACCAAAGTGGCAATGCAGTAGAGTGGCTCAGTCTCAACCTGGTTGAAGCATCTATCCACCGCCTCTAGGAGAGTGCTTTTCATCTTCTTGATTCCCTGGTCAGTGCTGTGCTCTCGAGAAAGAACACGTTTAAGGACCGTCATGGCAGGGATCACATCAGCTGCAGCTGCAGTCTCAGCGCTCGCTACCCTCGTCAGTTCTTCAAAGGGAGCTAAAACCCCGACTGTCTTCTCCATAAGTGTCCACTGGTTCGCTGTCAGTGTAGCTGGAAGGTTGTGGTCAGCTGCGTAGACACCGAGAGGCAGCTTTTGCGAAAATCTGTATTCTGTACCGCAGCGATGGGCTGGTCATCCAAAGCGATGAATTTAAGTACCCTCTCAGTAATCGTTTTAGCCTTGTTGCTGTCTGCAGGAAATTTCTCTCTCCTTCTAAAAGTGTCCTCGACTGTTTGCTGCTGGGTTGCAGCCTTTGTCTGAGTTACCTGAGTGAACTCACTGTATTCCGTTGAGTGTTTATTTTTCAGGTGCCGTATCACATTGGTAGTATTGAAATGCTCGCATTGCAGACATTACAAGTGGCTGTTGGACTGCCTTCGTTTTCCAACTTAGAATATTTCAACACTGCAGACATTTTATCAAGAATTTTAGCCGCATGCTGCCACAAATTTTGCTCTCCGTTTACGACACCTGGCTGACGTAAAACAAAGGGTCGGCCTTGGGTTCGTGCTCAATGTAGCTGATACTGATCAGTTAAAACATGCTTTGATCGGCCCCAATACTGATCCTGAAGATCGGGTCGGGACATCTCTACTAAAAACTATATTATTTGCAGATGATACAAATTAATTTTGTTGTTGTAAGAACGTGGAACAACTTTTGGATACAGTGGAAAAAGAACTGAAAGTGCTAAAGAGTTGGTTCAATTCTAATAAATTAACACTGAATTTAAGTAAAACAAAATGTACAATCTTCGGAAATCGTTGAACTAACTCATGAAACTCATGATAAATGAAGTAGAAACTGAAAGAGTGTCTGAAATTAAATTTCTTGGAGTAATAATAGATGATAAATTATGCTGGAAGCCACATATAAAGTGTATCAGTACTAAAATATCAAAGTCAATTGCAATATTATATAAAGTCAAAGATCTTCTAAATCAAGCTTACTTACTTAGTACTACTTAAACTTACTATAACCTACTGTGTGGAAGTGTGGGGAAAATATAATAAAACAAACACTAATCCAGTCTTCATCCCTCAAAAAAGGGCCATAAGAATTGTAAACAAAACCACTTAAAGAGAACCAATAAACCCACTCTTCATCAAATGAAAAGCACTAAAATTGAAAGATTTGGTTGACTTCAAAACAGGTCAAATCATGTGCAAAGTAAAAAATCAATCATTACTTAATAGTAGCCAAATGCTGCTTCAAATGAGAGAAAGTCAACACAATTAGTAAGGACCAATGCAAAATATCATTGTATTACAGTCAAAGGAGTTACTCCATGGAACAACTGCAATGAGGAAATAAAACATGTATAACTTTACATAAGTTTAAACGAATGTTTAAAAATAATTTATTGAATGGATAAAAGATGATGACTGGAGAGGAGGACGAGGACAGGATGTGTAGTTTTTTTAGTTGTGTTGTTTTCTTTTATTCTGATTATTTTGTTCTTGCTTTGTTTTGAATGTTTTATTTTTGTTTGACTTGATTGATTTGATTGAGCTGTGTGTGGTGGACACTCGGGCGGAAAGCCGGAATATGTTTAACACAAAGTTTATTGATAAAAATATTTAAAAAAAAGGGGGAGAACTTAAAGTAAGTATTCACTTCTTCCTACTCCTTTTCGGACATGAAACATTTATTTATGTTGTTTATTGTGACTTTACTGTATCTTTGCTGTTAATTTTATTGGTTATTCTTACTTATATATTTTTTTTTTGAATATGTTCTAAATAAAATTGAATCTATTCTAAAGAGATGCTCCTCTCTGATGCAAACCCTTTTGTGATTTAATTTAGGCTAATAAGAGAATTATTTTTATATTATTAAAACAACACCTAGAGCAGGTTTAACTCTTTTACTTCAAGATAAATATTATTAAGACTTCAAGGATGAGCACTCTCTTATGCTTGGATGAACAGTATCTCAAAGAAACTTTCCCAACAGGACGAGTCTGAAGTGTTTTGTCTTCTTCCTGTTACAGTCGTCAAATATTCGGACCAGTGCAGCGTACTTCTAAAATGAACTCAAATGACAGATGAGAAACGTCTCAAAAATCAAGAACACACAGAGATCAAACCCTGACACGTAACTGGGTTTTTTTGTACTGTATGAACAATAAATCAAATAATTTAAGTGATAGAGAAAGAAGCAGGATGCTGGAGGATATTAGACAGAGACAAGAGAAGAGGGATATGGAGGGATTAGCAGGAGAGGAGAGGCGACTTGGAGCCAAACTAAAGGTCAGTGTGGATCAAACACTGATCCTCAACCCTCTGTGTACTGCTGCCAACCTGCCACACTGTGTTTGTTTGTGTGTGTGTGTGTGTGTGTGTGTGGTCTGCAGTCCTCTCTGGAAATCTGGAGTCCCTTCGCTTTGGCTTTAAATGGAATAGGTCAACTGTTGCAACACACACACACACACACATGAACACGCACACACACTCGCTCATGTAACTGCAGTGTGTCATAGCTCATTAGGAGAGGTAAGTCTCTCATGCTCCCACTCCCTCTCTCTCCTGTTATCACCCTCTCGTCACATTAATTGGTCGTTTGAATGCAGAACAACATTAGTCACAACAGGGACATGAAGAAAGCAGTAGCTTCACAACATTGTTTTTTTAAACAGACAAAACTGGGTTATTTTTTTTAATATTTGAGATGATTTTAGGGAATAACAAAACAAAAAAACTTAATTTACTGTGATGATTAAAGCATTTGATTTTCTGAAAATGATTTATTACTCCAGTCACAGTGAATTAGGGCTGTGAGGTTGTCAAAGCAACATTTAAAACAATGTGCTGTTAAAGTCACTGAATCCTCTCGTAATGCTTTCTTTTCATGCCGTGACTCAGCGTTACAACAAAAACAGCACAGACAGCAGAGGTGGAACAAAGTCAGTATTTAACAGGCCATATATATGTCTTGAGCCGTAGCACTAGTGCCAGGTCAGGACTGATCACTGTCACTGTCATTTCAACTCCCAAGTCTGAACCTTTGAAGCCTGAACTAGTGATAATGTGCTTTTTGAAACTTTTAACAACAAGTTATAGCAACAGTGATGATAACAGATTAATAGTGATACAGCAAACCCCAGTTCAACTGACTAGTCTACCTTAAAGGTGATATTGATAACATTTTTATGTAGACAAATAATTAAAAAAAAAAAAAAA
>NTHP01000814.1:124238-139552 GCA_003416845.1 Oplegnathus fasciatus | reverse complement strand
GTTACCATAGTAGACCGATGGTCTTCTCAAGAATGGTGCCTTTGGGGTGTATGCATGTACTTGTGTGTGTGTGTAATGGACAGCCGAGCAGTATAGATGCCAGGTGATATGTAGCAGGCAACTTGGCAACAAGGTAATTCCTCATCTGTAGCATCTGTGAGATCCTCAGAGGCGGCTAATGGATAATTGGGAGAGTGAGTGAGAGAGAGAGAGAGAGAGAGAGAGTCTCACACCATTCTGAGAGACTGATGCAGAAGGGAGGGCAGGAGGAGGATTAATCTGTGTGTATGTTGGTTTGAATGACCTCCCCTGTGACAAGACAGATAATGAGCACACACAGACACACACTGAGGAAGTATCAGGGTTGGAAATGGGCTGGAACTATACACTGGCACAAGCCACGAGGAAACACCAAATTCATTAAAGCAGAGATTGGGGAGCGACAATAATAACTTCCCCCCCGAGGGAAACACACACTCAGAGGCTACAGGTGGGTGCTGGGGTGGGGGTGGGGCTTTTGAAATGCTTTATGAACAGCAGGCAGAGAGCAGAGCACAGATGGCATAAGGACATTGCAAAGATTAAAAGGGGGCTTTGAATATATGTGATAGTGAGAAGAGCATGTCAGGTGAGTGTAGGGGAGGACTCAAGTCAACTGCCTGAACCAGCTCGCAGGCTTTGTGTCAATTGTGTGTGGAAGTTGTTAAACTAGTCAAAGAAGGCGAAAACAACAGTCTTTTTGTGGTTGAGAGTCGTCCCAGATGCTGCATCAGTTGTCTTTAAATATGATTCACATAATTAGATTAATAACTTCCCCAGGAAACTCTCACCAATTCCACACATGTGAGATGTGTGTTCACGATTAACTTCAGCTGTATTCATGTGTCGGTTTGGGTTTGTGCACATGCATGTGTATGTGCAGGTATGAGTGTGTCCACTGACATTCATCTGTGTGTGTGTTTAGGTGTGTGTATGTGTGTTTAGGTGTGTGGCGTATATCAGAGCTGACGTTAACAGACAGGCCTCCTGCTCTGAGATGAATGAGAGGGCAGATTGTGTTGAAGCTGATGAAGTGGCCTGATGCTCATTAGACGGCTGCTGATAGGCTGATGGATGCCTCGCAATTTTAAGGCAGCACTTCCGTAATGATGAATGGGGCTCTGTTTTTAAGGCAGCACTTCTCTCTTTTTTTTGCTTTCTCTCTCCCAGAGCAAACTAGACTCTTTAGTGTTTATTGAACTGTTTGATTTGATGAAGAAAGTCTCATTCAAACAAACTAGGACTGTGTGTGTGATTAATGATATGTTCATCAACAGCAGAGTGCCAGACTATCGGCTCAGGGTGACTGAGTCAGGCTATTGATTGGCTGATGCTAATTAGGGAAAATATTTTGAGTCAATCAGAAGAGTTTACAAAGTAAGCTGGAGGCCATTTGATGAAACACAACTTTATTTGGGAAAAAGCACCATGTGAGTAAAATATAAACTAAAGTCGTAAAAGGTGTTAGAACTCGACACAAGGATGCTGAACCAGTTCATAATGTAATGTGGTGGTGCAAACTCCATTACAGATTTGCAAGTAATCAAATGACCAATGACACACAGTGAACCTGGGGGCTTTTGGGACCACTGGAGGTCTGGGGGCCCGGGACAGCTGCCCGCTTTGCCGAGTTCATGATCCACGTTTGGGTTCAGTTTGTCTCTGTTTATCAATTCCAGTAATATATCATTCAAATCATGAACTAAACCACATGAGCTGACGTATTATCAACTGACTTCAAGTAACTGGGTTACAGTCGTCTTTCTCCAGTCACCTGATTTCTTGAACATCGTGTAAACCACAAACCTATTTTCTTTAATCGGGGTAGAGGATTAGAGGATCCTGATTTTTTACTGGAGGAAAGCAGATTTCTCATGATTCCTTATAAGTGTGCATGAGCAGTACAAAGACTTCAGACAGGGAGAGTAACAGCGAAGATGGTGGATGAAAGAAGAAATTATTTTACGTAGTGATGGATCCTTGTATTTAAAATAATTCCATCCAACTACAATGGAAACTACTGTACATAACATAGCCTCTACAAGTCTAAATAATTCAGTTTCCACTACTGAACATTTGACTATTTGTTAAACACAGACAAAGTTGCACTGTGATCAGTTAAGTGCATAAAGGCACTGAATTACTCGATCTATCAATCTATTTCTATGACTGAAGGTATTTTTAAACCTGCTGGCGGCGCTAGAGGAAAGGTCGGGGATCGCCAAAGTCATTAAGATTCATCGTCTGGGGACCATGAATGTCTGCACCAGATTTCATGTCAGTCCATCCAATAGCTGCTGAGGTATTTCAGTCTGGACCAAAGTCACACTGCCATCCCTACAGCCACCGCTCTGCTGTGGCTAAAGTAAATCTGCAGCAGAAGGAAAATAACAGCGGGATGGAGAAGAGAGACAAATAACCTGCAAATGAAAAAATACATATACAGAAGAAGAGAGAGGAGAGGAGAATTTAAAACAGGTGATAATTCAGTGGGTGAAGCTCAGTCATTATTAGATTATCACTTTTATAGACAAGAGAGAGAGAGACAGAAGATCAGACTGTGAGCTATTGATTTCCTACCGGCAAGAACAAACAGGCTTTGAAATGATGCTCTGATTAGACCAGGCAGCATGATTAGTTCATCAATAACACAAATGAAAAACAATCTCTCTCCATCTCTCCGGCTCTGACGCTCTC
Organism: Oplegnathus fasciatus; assembly: GCA_003416845.1. Classification (NCBI taxonomy): domain Eukaryota; kingdom Metazoa; phylum Chordata; class Actinopteri; order Centrarchiformes; family Oplegnathidae; genus Oplegnathus; species Oplegnathus fasciatus. Next base: position 136,816 of record NTHP01000814.1, on the reverse strand, counting down.
TGTTATCATTCTTTAACTCTGGCTCTTTTCTGCTTCTGTGAAATGGGACTTCGGGGGATAAATCAATAATGTCACCGACACACTGGCTGGTCACTTTCTCAGACGTCAACATTTGAATGTCACGGCTTCACACAGTCTCGGGGGNNCCTCAGAACTTTGTCCCCGCTGGGACTAAACCTACGAGATGTGTCTTTATCAAAGAGACTGCTGATTGGCTGTGTCGTACTCTGCTCTAAATGTGGCAGCGGTATCTAAACTTGTGCTTCTCTGCTGCCTGGATGGTTAAGCAGCATGAAATTAACTGAAATATTTAGTCAAGTCAGAGCAGATATGAGGACAATATGGATGACAAAATGAAGGGAGAAGGGAAGAAGTTTTTACATTAAACTCTACAGGTTCTTGTCTTTATTGGATGCTGATTCTATAGATGAAATATACTTGAACATAGTAAAATAAGTAAAATATTTTAACTCCACATACAAAGGCCAATTGATCATTTCAGTAAAAGCATGTTTTGGGGGAGTTCAGATGTTGTTGTTTGCCTGGACCCTTGTTTATCAAACTGCTAAAGGGGAAATTTTGGGACATAAGTGAAAGATAAAAGTAAACACCCTTCACCTTTACTCCTACTTGCAAACTTAAGAATAAAAGCTGTTTATTAATTTCCATTTGACTTGAAAACTTCCTCAAATTTAAGGGCGCTCCAGAGGTCTCTTAAATGTACACATCATCCGGCTGCGTCACTTTCCGGCTACACTTCAGCTCGGTCACGGCTCCGTCGCGGTTTAAATGTCTACCGGAAACGTTTCAGAAGCTGAGTAGTCTGTTCTTCGTCTGCTAAATTTATACTGTGGTTTAAAAATACACATTTGCAGCCCATTTAGATGGTAACAGATGCTTTTTGGCTGTACTTGAACATGACAAGCTTTTTTTAGTTGTAAACTTTGCTGTTATAACTCATTCTAAATGTCAGTATAGCGCCACCATAGTGGCAAAGTGAGAAAAATAACTGTCCAATCAGAGCTGAGTATGTAAATAACTGGCTCAATGCAGAGGACTGCAAGCTTCAGGCATCTGTCTGAACAGATTACAGGGTTACTACTGAAACCGTCTCTTTGTGAGACTGGCTCGTCTTGCTGTGACCCTGTATACATTTCTTCATAGATTAGCAGAAGAGATATTGATTTAATACAACTTCCTGGATAAAAAAAGCTTAACTAACCTGGACTGATCAGAGGCGTCTATATTCTGGTTAAAAAGGTTTTAATAAAAAGGCGCTTCAGCACTCAGGGTAAAAAGAGCCTATGCTGCCATCCCTGCTGTAATAATAGTTCTAGCAAATTACAACAGAAACTAAGCATGTGTGCCAAGAAATTAAAAGCACTCACTTGCAGCTGCACCACCTTGCCTTGAATGTTTGGGAGTTTTAAAAATGCGAGTCACCACATTGGGACAGAAATGCACTCTCAATGTACAGAAATTAGATTTTTAAGCTGCCCTGACACAGCAAGTAGTTTAAAAAGTAATACACTTTATGTAACAATGACTAAGCAAAGCGCTTTGAGTTAACCCAGTGATAAACTTTAAACGTCATAAACTTTGTTGAAACAGCGTTTCTTCAAACTACAATTTAGCTGAGAGCTTGACAAGAAAAACAGCGAAACTAAGCAAATATGAGTCTGTAGTGTCCTGTAGTGATTCAGTAGTGCACTTTATTTTTCAATACGGGGTAGACAGGATAAAAGAGGTGGCCATGCTGTGCGATTAAACGGCACATAACAAACTGCAGGACAGATTTGCACAATACACGCACACAGTTGGGTTACAGAATATTGCAGGGGAATTGGGGGAGGGGTGGGGGGCGTTTAGGGAGGATGTGAGGCAAATATACTGCGTGAGGTGAAAGCGACAGGTGCAGGCTGGTGTCCTAAAAGCAACAGGAAGTCAGTAATTGTAGTTTTTCCTGCTGATTCGGCCGTTTATAGACACAGTTGGATTTGCACCAGTGGCTGTGACACACGGCTAATGGAAGCAGTGAAGTTACTTTAAAACCCTTCACGCCTGATTCCTGCAATTTGTGCCAAAAATCACACCCCTTCTTCTTGGATCACAACTCAATCAGATCTGAACACACAGGCACATGATAAACATATTTTTAGATTCAGTGTGGCTTTAAGTTTTGATGCATTTCTGTACTGTATGAAAATCAGTTTAATCAATGTGAGGAGGCACAAAGATCTCATGCCCTGCTGAATGCTGGAAGGTGGTGATGACAGGTTACTTTCAGGTTGGTACTGATGACCTACTTTAGCTAAAAATCACTGTATCGTTGAGGATTATATTGATGAGGAAGAAGTAACACACACAGTTTGTTTTCAAGAAAAGTCCACAGGGTACCTTTAATTATATCATTTCCTGGCAGCGGTCTGTTCCGGTCTGTGGCTCTGGGTTGGGGTCCATTTCATTAACAGCCTCTTAAAACTGCTTGAGTCGCGTACTTCAGTGGTTCTCAAACCCCGAGCCCATCTTGCTCTCGTGTTTATTGATTTTTACACCTTACAACAATAAATGGAAACCAATGGCTGCTTGGAATGGTCTGAAATACACTTTCAAAACTCTGGAACTGCATTTAAAAATGGCCAGCAAAAATGTGAAGTAAAATGCTGTTATGGGACTTTAAGATGAGTCACACACAAACACAAACCTACACACACATAAACACACACTGGTGGAGTCACATTTCCATACATATAAGAACAGACTCACTCCATCAAAATCCTAGCGTGTCGCCCACCACTGCCAAACAAGAACACATCACACACCTTCACTCTTATCCTCGTGTTCATTTTTCTCTCATATGCTCAAAACACACACACACACACACACACACACACACACAAACAAACCCTCAACTTCACACGCCCTCCTTACCTCTCCTTACACTCCACATCCTCTCATCTTTCTCAAAACAACACAAACACACACAAACACACATCCACTTCATCTGCTCTCATTCCTCATTACCTCTCCTTGCAATATCCATCGTACTCAAAACAATACACACACAAACACACTCTCACTACTCACACACCACTTCATACACCCTACCTTACCTCTCCTCACACCCTACACCTTTTTGAAACTAATGAAAAAAAGATGTAATGCATGTGAGAACAGCCTCCCTCTACTTTCCTCTCCTCCATCCCAACCTACTACTTACTGATCACTCTCTAGCTCTCTCCTTCTCTTCCCTCTTTTCTCCTTTCTCTCCATGTATGCCCCCTTCCTTCCTCCTACATGTTATTGTCTGTCCTCTTCCATCCCTTTCTCTTTTACGTCCAAAATCTTCCCTTGTCTCTCCTCCCTTTTCCGGTCTGCCTTCATCCTTTTCTCTCTTTTTGTTGACTCTTTTTGCTATTCTTCTCTAGTTTGAATTCTCTCTCGTCTCCTGTTACTCCATTTTTAATTCTCCTCACATCAACCAGTTCTCTTTCTCTCTGTCCAGTCTTGTTACAGTTTTTCTCAATCACTTACACACTATAACTGGACCTATTAATTAAACATCCCAAACCATGACGCCTTCTACCGAAAGACAGACACATTTCCCAAAACTATAAACACTATTCTCCTGTTTTCACACATGATTCAGATTCGATAAACTTTTTGTGAAAAACTCTGCACACAAATCCCTTCATATATCACAGGCTGCACCATGTGCTCATTTAGAGAGCGCTGACATTCAATATCATTAACTCAAGTCATCACAGCTGGAACCCAATTACAGTTTTTCTCAATCGCTTACACACTATAACTGGACCTATTAATTAAACATCCCAAACCATGACCCCTTCTACCAAAAGACAGACCCATTTCCCAAAACTATAAACACTATTCCCCCGTTTTCACACATGAGTCAGATTCGTTGAACTTTTTGTGAAAAACTCTACACACATCTACAACTACACACAAATGCCTTCATATATCACTGGCTGCACCATGTGCTCATTCAGAGAGCACTGGCATTCAATATCATTAACTCAAGTCATCACAGCTGGAACCCAATAAACACACAGTTCCCAAGGTGGAAACACTACGAGTCAGAATTGTTCACAGAATCTCAGAATAGATAGATAACAGGACCATGGGTCAGTTCACTTGTTCTGGAACAATGGATTCACAAAGACCTGAAGGCAGAGGAAGGAGAGGAGGTGGAAGAGGAAGAAGAAGAGGAAGGGCAAGGAGACAAATAGTTTCTGATGAGATTCGTGCAACTAGTTGACCGTGTCCTTGTTGGGATGTCAATGAAGGAAGCTGCGCAAAGAGTGCAGCTGAATCTGAGCCGCTCCACAGTAGCCTCTATAATCCAGATATTGGATAGGGCATACAAGGGTGTTTTTCCTCCGCTGCCTGGTTTGGGTTAATATTATCTGTGATGTTGATGAGACTCTCTGGCCTGAGTCAGGCCACAGAGGTGCTGAGGCAGAATAAATGTGATTTATTTCTTTATGTACACTTGGTTTATATTGGTAAATACATGAAAATTGCCTCATATTCTACGTTCTTTATCAGTTGCATATTTTCATAGCACATTTACTTTTTCACTCAGTTTCAGTTTATTTCACGCCAGTACATTGACGAATAAACATTTTGAATGTATGTGTTGTATCTAACCCTATAAGTCTATAACTCAGATATATAAAAGGGAAAAAAAACATCCAATTTCTTGAACATTTCTGCCTTCCGCTACCTGTTGCTGCTGCGTGTAACAGTCTGCAGAAGCAATGGACCAAAACAAGATCACAGGAGTGTCATGCAGCAAATATATTAGTACACGGATTTAAGCCATATTTGGGTGGGCTTTAGCCCACCTAAATATATTGTCAGCCCACCCAAAAATATTCTGTAACCCAACTGTGTGTGTGTATTGTGCAAATCTGTCCTGCAGTTTGTTATGTGCCGTTGAATCGCACAGCATGGCCACCTCTTTTATCCTGTCTACCCCGTATTGAAAAATAAAGTGCACTACTGAATCACTACAGGACACGATTTGTCCCTGTTTTTTGTGTACATCCTTTTCTAATGCATACACTACGTTTTCACATGCCTGGAATGACATGAGACATAATAAAACCAAGAGTTTCAGAGACAAAACTGAGAAGTATTGAATCAGAATGACAGGCAAGTTGTCTGTCACTCAACGTCATCGTTGCCCTGGTTACGCAGACTCAGATGCATGTTTTTGTAATGGAAAGAGGGTAAATTAATCCACCTATGCCAAGTACAGATCTGAATGGCAGACGGACCACGAGTGGGTCAGTCCTGTCAGTGGGAATGAGTACATGGTGGACTGTCCGACCTGAAGCGACACTCAGCAGGCGACTACCACGTCCAGAGTGGAATCGCTCAATTACCCCAGACTTCCACAGAGCCTTTGGAAGATTAATTTCCACCAAGTGGGTTATTGGCTAAATTTCTCTCTCACACACACTCACACATGCACCTTGTGGATCTGGGAGAATGGCCCGGTGTAGCTGACTATCACATGATGACTCTAAACACAGTACGATCTAACAACAGTACACACATCAGCCAACAACAACTTGCCCACGTCTCTGATCTGATGTTTTAATCCTTAATATAATTGATGCAACTTCACTTTACTCTTATTGACTCATTATTTCCTTTATTCACGTTGAGAGGAGGACACCTAAATTTGATTCCAAGGAATCAAAAGAACTTCATCTTATATGACATAATGTGACGGTATCTAACGTGAAGTTATGAGGTATTATGAGAGGTTATGTTATGTCACATAACTTTACATGATGTATGTTAAAGCTAGGGTTGGTAACACTGAAGAAACCAGCAACGAACGCGCACCGCCTGACTACTGCTGGAGGACGAGTCCACGAGAGAGCGTTGGAAAGAGGAGCACAGCGCATCGTCGTCGCTAACCGTGTCCAACTACATCATGTCTCATTGACATGTTTAAAAACACCGAACATCATCAGGATGAGTTGTTAGTACTCACAGCGTCACTTTTCAGGCCCTTCTACTTCCTCAGTTCTTGCCATTGTTGAAAAGCCAGACTGATGTTGACTCTGGTTTGACCTCTCACTTTATCCAGCCTCTTTTTGGTCGCAGCCTTTTCTTCTTCTGTCTTTCTTTTCTTTCTCTGACATTCCTATGCGACTAGTTCGCTAGCTTTAGCCGCCTAGCCTTGTGGAAGACTCCGGTCATGCAGGTAGACAGGCAGGTAGCCCTTATTACAGTCCTACGACAGCCACAGACACCAGCGGAGCAGAGCGTTTGACTTATTGATTGCTGTCGGGATGTAAAGACAATTTCAACAAATATAACAAAAAGTGCTTCTAAAATACGCTGCCTACCCGAGCTTTGAGTCATGTGACGTTATGTTTTATTATGACATGACGTCATGTTGCTTTACATAACATTATGTAACACTGACATTGCCTGATAATATGTGACATTACATTATGTTATTTAACGTTATGTGAAGTTATGTTACACTACAACGTTATGTGACTTTATGTGACGTGATGTAAGGGCCACAACTGCACACTAAGCAAGGTGGCCATGGGACCTTATAAAACAATGCTCTACACTGGAAATGAAAGTAGAAATAGCATAGAGGGTAAGTGATTTTAAAACTTTTATTCAAAGAATTGAAAAGGAACGAAGAAAGAAATTAGAAATAAAAGATAAAAGTTATTTTTGGACCTGTCTGACGTTGTTGGTACCTTCTGAACAGTTTCAGAGGGCTGCTCTGTCTAATGACCGTCTGTGGGGAAAATGCTTTTTAGGATGCATGAGATTTTTCGGCTCCAGTGCCACCTTGTTAAACTGAACACCAAGAAGCCTCCCACAGGACTGCCCTTCATCCCCCACAACACACACACACACACACACACCTCTTCTGAATGAGCCGCATCTTGTTCGTAATGTACGGAGCCTCCTCTGGATGAATAAATGACACTCTTCTGCTCAGTGTGGAGACACTGAAGCTCTTTCAACATAATTGTAATGCCCCCTCCAGCCCTGAGTCTGCATGGCCCATATGACATTTGTGTTTAGTGTAATGTCTGTTTCCAGTATGGAAACATATGAGACCTGTGAGAATGGCTGTAATGTTCAGAAGGCATGTAGCATATGAGTTCAGATTCAAGATTACAATTATTCCTAAAATAAATATATCTGTGCTGAATGAAATACAGTTTTGATATGAATGCAGCACATGAAGTGCCAGTATGATGTTGTGGCATTTAGTCTCGTTGTTCCTAAGCTTATTTCTGTTTCTCTTTTAATTTCTCTTAAATGGTGTCTATTCTTAAAAAATACAAACCCGCACTTGATATGCACTTATTCTAATATTGCCTCACAGCAGTGTATTCCACAATTCAACACGGTCTACAGTGCTGCGCAACACCAATCCAGTTGTTGGTGGACATGAGTCTAGAAGCTCATTTTGGGTCAAACAAAAATCAACCGACATAAACAAGTTTATGGCATGTTGGATTCAGCATGAATATTATTCATGTCACATGCAATGGCAGGACCGCCACAAATGGTTTTCATTTAATATCAAAAATCTATCTTTGTTGATGTGACTGATGAGAATGATATTGGAGGTCTGACATTGTCAAAATAAGCATTAAATATAATTTTGAGAAGTATGTTCCTTTCCTAAAAAATATCAAAATTAAAATAATATTATGTTGGCTTGTGAATGTGCATTTGTGTTTTAGTGTCATCTGATTTTAACTGGAATGCCGTATCGTTGATCCCACCTTTGTTCATCATGTGGCGATAAAGCCAACACAGCGTTTGAGCACGATTAAAGTGTGTCCTGAAAAACCTCCACATGCAGCAGTCTTAACGCTTACTTGCACACTGTGGAAGTTAAAGGACATACTGTATGTAACACAAGTAGGACCATAAATACTCGCAAATACTGCAAGTGCAGGTATTGTATGAAATGTGCTATATAAATAGACTTGCTTTGATTTAATATATATTTTATTCTTGCAAAATATGTATCACATATTTGATGTGACATTGTGAATATTTATCATCACACTGTCTTCATCATGTTTTCATATCTAATCACTTTGTGAACTGGTTTTGAAGTGATGTACAGATAAAGGTCATTATTATTATTATTATTATTATTATTATTATTATTATTGCATTGCGATTAAAAAATTAATAATGACATGAGCTCACAGTGTGTTGGCCACAGAACCTTTCATGATGAATACAATGCCTTCATGTCAAAGAGAATGTGTAAGTGTTCCCAAAAAAACATCTCTTCGTTTGAATTCTTCAAGTGAATTTTTTAACACGAGGCAGTTTCATTTAAAGCAGCACTCATCAGGAAAGATGAAACGTTATAACGCATCAGTCTTTTCTCTTCTGCTCAACAGTCGGGGTCTGCTGTGTAAGGAGACGCTGCCACTGCAGCTACAAAGAGAATTACATTTGAAATTATATAATGAACGACAGATGATGGGAGATTTCCAGCGTGAATACCTCGGTGCTTTACATTACCTGTGTAAGAAGATTTAAGTCTGCGTAGCACCTTCATTATAATCTACTTATTGTGGACAACTATACAATAGTTGAGTGGGATGGAAATTAGGTTTGCATGTAGGCTTTGTAGAAGTCAGAGCATACTTTAAGTACTCAGGAGTAAAAATGTCAGAGCCACAATGGCTTAACGATGTCCCTGTGATTATAGAGTGATTATATAAGAGAAAAGTGTCAGGAAAAAAAATACAGAGGAAAGACGGAGAACTGGTTCTTCTGAGGAAAGAGCAATTAGAGAAGTAAAGGGGAGATGTATTATGGTTCAGCAGGGTGAAGGTCCTGCTCAGATTAGATTTAGTCTCTGATGGAAGATGAGGTGTAGCTGCAAGCTTACTCTGACGGAAAGGTCATTTTACCTCATAAGAGCTGAGAGAAAAGAATCTACTTTTGGATGAAGGTCAGGTTGTTGGAGGACACAGAGAGCTTAGCAGAGGCATGAAATTTAACCAGAGACCATGTTCCATGTTCTGGAGGTGTACCGGTGTAGGTGTTGTTGCCCTCTTTTCCATTTCCGTCTTTTCAGTCCTCCATCTCAGTGTGAGGATTTGGCAACGGATTGAGGACAAACTCACGAGGCAGAGGTTTTAGGGGTCTTTATTTGGTCATTAATCAAAAATACAGATTTTCTTGGGAAGACAAACAAAAACCCAAAAGGACAAAGGCATGCAGGTCTCAAAGAACAAGCAACAGAACAAAAATAGAACTGGGAAGCTGATGCAACAGAGACAGTCTAGCAAAAATACGGGCTGGGGAGTATACTGTATACTGGGGCTGATGAGTGATGAGGAGCAGGTGTGAAGCCAGGTGACTGGTCGGGTGATGGGTTAGAGTGGGAAACACACTGAGGACTACGGAGACTTCTTTGTAATCTGCAAATGATACAGCTTCAAAAGAATATTATTATTATTATTGCGAGAGGAAAACTACGTTTCAGTTATTCATTTTTTAACAACCTCATATTTATTTTCATGATTCTTCTATTTTCAATTCGTTATACAATTTAGTTGTATTTAGAGAACTTTAAATCCTCTATTTATTTATTTTTATTTTCTATTTTTATTTATTTGAACACACATACAGTAATACTGTGTAAAATCCAAATAACTCCATATCTGTACACCACGATATCTGAGGGAGTACTGGCCGTGTTTAACGTCTAATTAAATCTTCTTCAAAAAATAAAATCTCAGAATATTTTTAAATATTTTTTTAGCAAAGTGGAATGTACAAAACATCAAGTTGTTATTTAGATAAATAAAAATATGTAATCTATCTAAAAAATGAATTTTAGTTGTTTGGGTTTTAGTTGTTAATAATAAGTTATTCTGAATGTTTGTTACTTTAGTTGCTTTTTTTGATATAGGATTTTAAAAGGAGATTTAATAATGAATTAACATTCAATAAATATCTACTGAACCCCAAAACTACTCACGGCAGCCAAATCTTTCATGGCATAATTTGATGTGCACCTGTCTTAAGACTATAAGAGTGACTTTGAACAAAAATCTGCTTTTTAAACAGACTTAAATGAATGAGCTGGGCTGAGCTCAGTAGGCAGCCCTTTAACTGCAAAAGCCTCATCATTCTTTAGAGCTTTGTATGTCCACTATAACCACTGAGACCACATCTAAGGATCTTCTGTGAAGACTTCGCACCTGCAGAGGCCAGAGGCTCAGCAATGAAGCCAGTCTTTTCCTCCGTGTTACTGTTTCATCCTCACATCTGTCACTTGACTCATGGCTACAGTAAAGGAGTAAGGAGTGTGAGCAGAGGATGTGAGGTTGCATAAACTGGGAACTGAAAGGAACGTAAGGTTTTTAAGGGAAGAAAGAACCACGGCCTGCAGGTGTGAAACGTCCTGGAGTTATCCTCTGCAATCAATGTTTTCCTGTTGACTGTTTGAGGCACACATTCCTCACATTACAAACTGTAGTACTTACAGGGCGAGATACAGATAATCCACTAGGAGAACAGATATTTAGGGAAATAGAGCCAGGTGCTTCCTAAAGCTGATCCATCGACGACCACGCTACCCAAGGCAACATTACATCCTCTACAAAGAGACGTGTAGGAAGGTTCGGGAAGGAAAATCAATGCTTCCAACATACTGCACCACCAACTGCAAGATCTATACAGAGAAAATATCGCTGCCAATACGACGCCAGGGCAACATTACGCTGTGAAATAGCTTGAGGAGAAAAAATAGACCCATAAAGTGGAGCTGGATGATGTCACGGCCATGAAACATTCATTAAAGGTCGGTCCTTTCACAGCGAGAGGGTGAGGACGCTGGGTCATTGCTGTGGCCATCCATCCTATATGGAGCAATACAGGGGAAGTGTGAGTGTGGGAGGAAAGATGGAAGAAAGGAGACGGCGAGTGTTGTTGAAAGATGATTAATTCTACAATGAGGAGAGCAGTGACAAAGTAGATTTAGACAGAAAAATCTAAACCAAATACCAAATGTCACCGCTATAAATACTGAGAGTCGTATGGATGAGGATGGATGANAAACAAAATTACATGATCCAAGATGGAGTAGCTTTAATCAGAATTACAGATGGACTTACAGTACAGTATGTGGAGGAATGGATAGAGGGATGCAGGGGTGGAGGAGTGTTACAGAGGACTTGGCCACCATATAATAACTGGAATGATGTTGGACTACCATGATGGAGGGGAGAAGTTAAAGAAGTGATTGGCACATAGAAAAATAAGGTGACCCAAAAGAGGCAAAAAAAACACTCAAAAAGTGGTAGACTGTTAGAGTGATGAGACAGATGGGGGGATAGAGGGCGGTGTCATGGACGATTTGGGCACCATATAATAACTGAAATGACAACCAACATGATCTAATGGGATGGCGTATAAATAGCACACCACTTTTAGGGACATTTTAAGCTTTTCACCTGTGATTTAACGCCGTCGCATTTTGAGTTTTGGATGTGCAGGAAAGGACGAAGTCAGGTGACCTTCGTCAGTTGACCTTCGTCAGTTGACCTTCGTCGTCATGGTAACAGTAGTCAGGTGACCTCTGTCGTCGGTTTAGGCACCAAAAATACTTGGTTAGGTTTAGGAAAAGATCATGGTTTGGGTTAAAATAAGTATGTTAGTTACATCAGTTAAGCAGGTAACTTAAATTACGTTATGTACGTTACATAAGTCAACGTTTTGGTATCACACGGGACACGAACAGCGGTGTCCTGGGTGAAAGTCCTGTGTTTGTTTGACTCATCATGCACCCCCACCTCCTCCTTTGCAAGTTTGTCGCTCTTCTATACTTCATAACAGGCTAAATGACTTAAGACATTGGTGTGGTATTCATACGCCATTTGGTGAGACCAGGCTGTGATGCCATGTTACCATGAGGGAGATAAGAAGTGACTGGCAGATGGAAAAAGTGAGGTGGTCCACAAAGAAGCAAAAACAAAAAAAGGAAAAAAGGAACGGACTAAGGGATGGAGGGGGTGTGACAGATGACACGGTCACTGCTGTGAATGATGAAATGTTCATGTTCGTATCTTGTGGTCTGTCTGTTTACTGGCTTGACCCTCATGAGTGGATTCTGGATGAAGAGACGAGCGCTTGGAGAACAGAGTGACACGAGACAGGTTCAGTTCACAAAGATCAGGGGCCGTATTCATAAAGCTTCCTGTACTAAGAGTTGCTCTTAGTGACGAAATTCTAAGAAAATTTTGACATCCCTCTCGCTTTAGACTGCACCACATCCCACCGCTTTACGAACGCCTCACCGGTGCGCACAACCAGAGGGAATGAGGCGTTAATCTGCTGCGCTCTTCTCCCACCTGCCTCTTGGCTTGCGCTGTAACACCGGGGCCGAATTTTCGTCTTAAAATGGTTTTACGCTCGTCAAATAATTGAACTAATAATGTTCCTCTGTCCAGTTTCAGACTTTCGCTGGTTTATGGTAGATTTACGTGCCAACCAACGCCGATACTTATAAGACTGCA
>NTHP01000814.1:100335-115483 GCA_003416845.1 Oplegnathus fasciatus | reverse complement strand
GATATTTCATTCGTTTTATGGGTATTTTAATGGCCAATTCAACAAAAACAACTGAAACCTCTTAAATATGCCAAGTGTTCTAATAATTTTGGCCACCACTGTATTATTGTGCTAATTATAGATGCAAAACAGTGCCCGTCACACGCCACGCCACCTCATGTCGCACCATCACACACAGCGATGTCACACGCCGCGCCACCCACCACCACAAGTAAACTCTCAACCTGTGGGAAACACTGAATTACACATGATATAGTAATATGATGATGAAGAGCAGGAATATTTAACTTTATTTGACAGGTGTTGTGTGTTCATGTCACATCCTGAACTAAAGTATTCTTCTTTTGTCACTGTCACAATGACCGAGAGAAAATTCATTGTTGAGGTTTAACAATATCCGGACCTCAGCAACCCCCCAGTCCTGCTTTATACAGATAATATTAGAAATGACACTGACTGAGGAGGCTTGTCGGAGAGGTCGACTCTTCAGGTGAAAAATCAAGTGAAATAAAACACATGAATCCATGAAGGCTTCTGAATCCAGGGCAGCACCTCACTTACACTTTATATTCTTAACATCACCTGCTGATGTGTTGAGCCGCAGCATGTCGTGTGTGCGTGAAATGACACACATCATATGGTGATGTGTCTTGGACTGGAGGGTAAAGATGTGTTTTGATATGATGCAGAGCTAAATTTAGAGGGGGTACAACTGTATAGAATTCAATCAGATGAGAACAGACAGGTTTAATTTATGTTACTTTGTACCAAGGGGCACCTTAACTCTCTCTCTTTCTTAACAGGAGAGGAACCTGTATTATTAAAACACACCTGCTGTTACCTGTTACCTGTACCTTATTAGAACTTTGAGTCCATGAGGAATACACTAATTCTGTGAGCAATTGACAACAAATGAGTTTTTCTGGTAGGCCGCTTGATAATTGAGGCCGATGCAACGCAACAGATACATATTTTTAAATAACCTCAACCCCTGCTTAAAATAAAAATAACCAAGTGCTGCGTGGCTGACTGGCCCGGGCAATTTAACCCCTGGTTACCACCCATCACAGGCCAGCAGTCCACCAGCTGTTTAGAGCAGCTGGGGATTCACGTTGAGGTGCTCAAAGTGTCTGTTGGTCAAAAGAAGCCAATTCTAAGATTTTTATCTTTAAAATCTGTACACCAGAAAAGTGAACCGGACAGCAGGATTTCATAGACTCAGACAGGATGCATACTGTATTCATAGCCCCGTTCTGTATCTGTGCTGCACAGTAACACTTAGGAGAGTGGACAACATTATTCCTTCATTTCTGTCTTCAGATTTCCAACTGAGGTCTGAGGATTTAATCAACTCTCCAGTCAAAAGTTCAATTCTTTGTTCTCCACCACCTGCAATTTTTTTTACATCACGGATAAACAAAAACAAGGAATATGTTTGAAGTTTTGCTCGATATGATTTGAATTAAACTTTACCAAGGTCTTCTTGTCTGTAAAATATCTTGCCGTTGACTGGAAGGTGCTCTTTGGTAATGGCGTCTTCAATGCAGTAATCTTCACTTTTGAATCTAAAAATTATGAAACAGACATTAAATAACAAATGTCAGCGATGAATGGAAGCGGCTTTTTGCTGATGGTGTTCTGAATGTGAAGGAAACACGAGTAGCAAGGTGATGTTTGATTTTAGTGACAAAAGAATAAATTTATTCACAAAAGAGAGTGTGATTAGGACGCATAAGAAGTGAAACGTTTTGTGATTGAAAAGTGCCATTTGCAAGATGGAGTTTTTCAACTGAATGTAAAAAACACAAGCAGGCCAAGGTAGTCTTACGTTACCAGCTGAATCAAAAATGTCAAACTAATGAAGGCATTTATATTTTATAGTTCTGAATGCCTTTATTTATATGGTTGTTATGTGAATTTATGTTGTACAGGAATTCACCTGTCTTGGCCCTGAGTCCTTGAAACCTCTCAAATAACCAGCAGATAACTTTAAAAATGCATAAAACACAGTTTATATTATTTTTGACTGAAAAAACAAATGCACTAATGATTTAGTTTCAGGTAGTGAGAGTGTAAAAAAGTTATATTAATGTTAGTGTGTGCGTGACGTGAGTGTTATATAGTGTACACTGTGCCACTCACATGCATCAGTTCACAGAGAAAAACTAAAATATCTGATATATAAATCTGACTCTGATTAAGAGGTTTACATTTCACATTTTAAAATGTTCTGCTTATAAGACATGATTATTACTTGATTTGATTTTGAAATATGGCAATTACCAATGGAAAGCTGGACCACAAGAGAGTACACCATGGTCTGGAGCCCTGGAAGGCACATGGAGGAAACTATAAAAAGGAGACGGGAAAAATAGACCTGCTTTTGCATTCTATAATAATGCTGTCCAAGACAGCAATTGAGCAGTTCATAGAGTAAGTAAAAGTACATATATTCGGCTAGGAGTAATTACTTATGGGCCTCAGGCCAGAATTGTTCAATTTAAATTCTTTTTCATATATACTGAGGCATGTCAGGCATACAGTGTTTGTCTGATTTGTGCTATTTTTCTTATATAGCAACAGACTAAATCACAATGTGCGAATAAAGAAAAGGCCTAGAATATTGTGTAGACATACATTTTTTGCATTAAAAGTCAAAGAGGTGTTTTACAGCAGACAGTTTAGTCCAACCATATCATCAGACCAGAACACAGAATTTAGACGATTCTGCAAAACCGCAGACTACCACCACTGCCTGCAGTTTTACAGTTCTCACCTATTAAAACATCTACGCATGCAGTATGGTTAAGGTTACGAAAAGATTATGTCAAAACACTGACACTGGGGACACGTGGTGTTAAATGTGGTCAAGTTTAGGGAAATGTTGGGGTTTTGGTTAAATATTAAAGTCAGTGCCTCCGGTCTCCATCACTGTTGACTTTTTCAATATTTAACCAAGATGATGACGTTTCCTAAACCCTCCTTTAACCAAGAGCTTTGAGTTACCGAAACACAACCATTCAAACATTGATGCTTAACTTTGTACGCGCAGATATTGTTGGAAAACAAATGAAATATGTTTTCAGCAGATCATTTCAGTACGAAATATTCTTCATTCTGGCTGCATTATGGTCATACAAAATGTATTTGCTAATTCAGTACTGTCATTTTTAGGAGACAGGGTTGTAGTGTTTTTAGGATTAGGGTTAAGATAGGAAATGGGTTTGACCAGTTTAGGGATAAAGTATAAGTCATAGGAGTATTTTAATATCTATTTTTGTGTAATCTTTGTGCCAAATGTTCTTTTTTTATTCAGTTAACATTTTTGAAGGGGATGCTTTTATTGTGGAAGTGTTCTTCTTCTGCTCTGGTTTTCCTTTTTACTCAGTTTTAAAATGCTTTTGCTCAATGTCCCCTACAGGGATCCATACCATGAACTACACTGAGTGCGAAGCTGCGATAACATTAAAGAAAAACTGCTCAAATTTGTTAATTTTCAATATCTCCAGTTTCAACACTTGTCATGGATGCCTGCAGCACTTGATCCTTACGAGAAGGACAAAACCTGTGAACGTAATCTAATCTCTCTGCTGAGCAGATGAATAAACCCCCACGCTTTACGTTTAGCATTTTAGCCCTGAATCCAGCTGCATAAATCGTCCCCGCGTATAAAATGTTTTGCCGGAAGCCTCACCAAGCAGCTCTGACTGCCGTTCGCTGGCTTTAAAATTCATTTATGTGAACCATGTACGCCAGTGAATCATTTCTCATTTGAGTCATCTGGGCCTTATCTGCAGTTTTTAGCTGGTAATCGTGTTTCATGCTAATTTGGATCTGATTGGACGAACAGAGACGACTCTAATTGCTCGTTATCCCCCGTTTTGTGGAGCTGTCGTCTTAGGTGAGAGGTGCCTGTGTGCTGAGGGGGCTCACACACACACACACACATACATATTCATTCACACACTCACACACACACAGAGAAGCTTTTTGTGGTGTTTCTTTTGGTCACATCATTACTCTCCTGATATTACAAAGACGATGACAGGCAGTCATGCTGTTACACACCACTAAGTTATATTTTTAGTCTCGTTTGCAGCATAAAGCGCTGCAGTTAAAGCCACAGCTCACCCTTTAGCAAACACCTTCACAACTGTTCTGCAAAGTTCTTCCATCTATCAATTATGGCCAGCATTATTCTGCCATCACTGTTGTGCTCCTCGCTGCCCACACTGCTTTCCACATCGATTTTCTCTCCATCCAGCTGAAGGCGATGCACTCTTTCCTTATTGCCTTTGAAACTTTGTTCATTCATCGCATTAAAAGGTTGATATTTCTATTAACTCTTGGTCCTGAAAGGATCAAACATCATCGCATGGTCCCGTTTGGAGAGGAGGTTGTAATTCACTGGAAGCTGTGGGTTAAATGAAGAGTTGGTGTTCGTTAAAGACCTGTCTGATTTCTAAATTATCCTTTCCATCAATCAAAGATGCACCTCCACCATGTGAATTGGGTTGCTGCATCAATGATTATTAGCTGTTAGCAGTATGAGTGGAAGTCTGTGAGGCCAACAGTAAATTCTCTGAAGAGCTACAATAGTGAGAACAAAGATATTTATGTAGAAGTTCAGCTGTCTGCAAATAAAAAGCATGAACCACATGAAGCCCGAAGCCTGCAGATCTGTGCCTGTGCACAAGACACAAACAAAATGGAAACCCGCTCACAAAAACATTGCTCAAGTTCAAGTTTAGTTTATTTGTCACTAATTAGCCAGCCATGCTGGGTTAGGTATGTCGCGTGTGTGTGTCTTAGCGAGTGTTTTTGACTGATCTGGTCCCATACTGGTGAACATGCTTCATCTTTCCTTTTCTTCTGACCGTCCATTTCACCTCTCTAAAATGTTATCGGTAGAGAAACAGGTAGACAGTTGCTGCCATCAACCAATGGCAAAGTGGATGAGCATCGCGCCTGATGCGTGGATTCTGAGAGGTCCGTTAACTCATTCCTGCTAGCTGTATTATTGCTGGTCAAGTTGACTGTTCACAGCAGGCCAAAAAGACCCTCAGGCCACCGAGAAATGTCCCGGTGCTCCCGACAGGCTGTCCGCGAGTGCTAAAGACTTCATACAAAGAAGACATTTACTTCATCTCCTGGCAGGATTTCAGGGTGCTTTTTGAAGATGCCCTTGTACAACACTTTAAAGTTTCCTTTCTTTTAGCTCATAGCTGTATTTTTTGAAAGACAAAAAAAAAAATCACTGAATGAAGTCAAGTCTAAAAATACCGTATTGTTTAATATTCCACACTGTATATTTTCACACTTCAGGTCACTTCTGCTCTATACGACTGTGTGGGAGAGAATAGGGTAGTATTACTGTACCTCTGAACATATTTTCATCACAGCAGCGTAACACATGACAGTAATAACATGTTGTCAACATACTATCTCACGTCTCCATCCACCAGCTCTACTGTATTATTCACATTGAAAGCAGCCAACCTGATGTACCTGTCGCAGGCATGGGTGGATTGGTCATAGTCAAGGAGCTGCTCATGTGGCATTCCTGTGAAGTCATGGTTCATGAAGACCCCACAGTGATGTTATCCGCCCCTGATCTGTCTGAATGGGGCCCCTGCGTCATATAACATGGGTCTGCAGACCAATCTGCATGGCCATACGGTCGACTTTTTGCAGGGCAGGGCGATATTTGAGGTGCTGAGAGGGCTGCCTGTTGAAGAATGCTTTTTAAAATATTATGCGTGCCAGATAACCTACATTGATTGATTTTTTTATTATTACTTTTTTATTTTTTGTGGTGTGTCACTTGACTGTGTGCTCCCCCTATTTTGAATAGTTTATAGGGGGCCACCTCTTGCAAAAATCAGGGGATGTCCTATTGACTGCAAGTTTGTGAACTTGAGACAGGTGACGTCACTAAAGTCATAAGGTCAATCTGTGCGTGATCTTGACAGCTACACATGTGTACTCAGAATAGAGCACCGCCGGACATGAGGTGGAGCAGCTAAACGAAAGCTAAGAAAAGAAAAAGAAGCAAGGGAAGCAGATATTTTACATCAAGTTCTCACTTCCAGTTTTTTCAAAAACATTCAAGCGAACGATCAGATAACAACATTGCAGAAGCTCACCAGCCCACCGTGGGAGGTGGTGAGGAGGAACAGCCAGTTAGCAGCAGCACGGCCAATCATGCTGTACCGCTGTGGCTAATGTTACTGTTGGAGGGCGAGGAGGGCCTAAAGAAGAGGGCCAACAGGATCCACCGCCTGCTAGCACGGAAGATCAGCTACAGCCTCCTGAAAGAGAGCAGGGCGTGGCTTGGTTTGAAGCTGTAACTGACCCAGCTTTGGGCTAAAGCAGTTCTTAATTTTTGCATGAATCAGAGCCAGGAAAAGGGGACCCTTTACATATCTGTGGCCAGGGGCCCATTGTCTCATGATCCGCCTATGGTCGCAGGTACAAGAAGTGCGCGTGTGTTTAGTCTCTCCTACATTAGCCAGAGGCAGGCTCTCACTGAAGCTGCTGTAGTGCCTACAGACATACAGGTTGAACACACACATTGACAGGTACCAGGCTCTAAATGTGCGTGTGTGCGTGTGTGTATTTAAAAAAATCTTTGGTGTCTCATTTGGGAAGTCATGGTTGTCAATCAACCAGCGGGAAAATGTTTTGCACCAGTTTGCAGTGATTTTCTGGCTGAATGATATGTTTCGTCTCAGCGGTGCGCTGCGTTCTGCAACAGCCTTTTAGGTCCGTTTGCTGTCCTTTGGCGTGTGTGTGTGTGTGTGTGTGTGTGTTGAGATGAGCAGTGATGTACAGAAACAGTGACATCAACACAGCATGAGCAAAACTTTTAATTTTTCGTTCTGTGTTACAACCGTCAGTACCATCACTCTGCAAAATGACACTGAATTGACCAACAAAAAAAAATCCCACATTTTGGCCGTGCAGAATGTGACAGAGCTCAGACTGACAAAATGACAGAAAGATTGCTGATTGTATTGTCACCCTGATTTTGACGAACTCGTACTGAAGGTCACTTTGGTCTACACGAGGGCTGGACCAGAATATTCGACTATTTGGATATTCATTCATTGGGTGGGTATTTGGTTTTCAATTTTCAACTCATGCATTGAGTAACATGTTACCGGCCGAGCCTTCCCCTTTAAGGAAGGTGGCCTTGTGGGTGACGTATGCATGTGACGTAGTCTGGCAGGTTTGTTATGGGAAGTGAGTCTCTCCTGTGTGTGTAGAAAAAGTACCTGTATGTGCAGCAGACACCGTGAAGCTTCCATGGGTTGTTAAGTTACAGTAGTCAGCAGAAAGTGTCCAGATCAGCTCAGGTTCAAGTAAAGCGGTTGTGAAAAGGTCCATGTATAGTGTTCGCTGCATCGAGTGAATAAAGATGCTTCAGATGATTCAGATTTACAGTTTGTCTCGATTGCTTGACCGGATCCAGAAGAACCACATAAGGACAAAGCAGCTGTACCATGTGTCTTAAGAGTCAAGGAGCAACGATTCCAGTATGTGCAGGTAAAGGCTACACTGTACAGAATCTTTACAGTATGTAGAGTATGGTCAGTCTCTACAGCATATCAATACAGTACTGTATAGTAATGTGTCACAGTAACTGCAATACACAATCTTTCATTCCAGTACAGTAGTACATTCCAGTACTGTATTTGTTGTAAAATGTGTGTTTTTTGACTTCTGTAGAGAATTTTTCAGCTGGATGCCACGGCTGACCCACCTGAGTACATCTTCATTAACAAGGCAGGGTTCAACCTAACAAAAAGCCTCTGGCCAGAGGGGAGGCAACGTCACTGTATGTGCAACCGTCAGCAATCGTTGCGTCCTCCACCGCCACATCAAAGTGGGTCCACGCAACACGGCACAACTCCTTCAGTTTCTAGATCAGCTGCACAGTAACATTCTGAAACAGGAAGGGAAGCCCGGTCAACCAGAGCCAGGTCTCTGGCTCATGCCTGATTCAATGACCACCCCGTGGTCACTGTTCTTCTTTTGCCAGCATATTGCCCGTTTCTGAATACGACCGAGGAATTTTTCTCGGGATGGTGGTGGAGAGTGTATGACCACAACTTTTACATGCAGCAAAACCTCCAGGAGGCAATGGTGGACGCCTGTGGTGATGTGTCTGTGGAGTCTATCCATGGTTGGATAAGGCACACAAGGGCATTTTTCCCACGCTGCCTGGCAAAAGCAAACATAATGTGTGATGTTGATGAGATATTATGACCTAACCCAGACCGGAGATGAGATGATGTGAACACTGATGCTGGTGCTGATGCTGAGTGACCTCTACATTTGCTGCATTTGGAACTAAAGCATTTGTAAATTAGGTATTTTACTGTGCATGGACTCTTCCTTACTTTACCGTACCAGCCCTCCAGTAACACTCACGTAGTCTGTGTTTTTGACAGTTTGTTTGTATTGTCTGAGGGCAAAGTTTGAAGTGGACCCAGAAGTTAGATGTTTGTAATGTTGGGTGTTTGAGAAAATGGTGAGTTGTACCAGAATTGTATCTGAGCAATTGAGAATCTGTATTCACTATGAGTAAATATTGTATTTTGTAAAAATTGATTTTTAAAAGGATTTAATTTTGTTCTGTATACTTATTATAGTAGTTTATCTAGAAGTAACATTACTGATATATCCAACTGGGAAAGTAGGAAATGAAGAAAGAGAAAGAAAGTCACAGAGCAACAAATGCAACAGCATCCAGAGAAATATCGATGGGAATCATGTGGCTTGTTTTGGTGGCAGCAGGCAGATGGTCATCAGCGCTCTGAAGTGACAGTAGGTTCTGCTTCTACAGCAGATCATCTTCACTGTGGAGTCAACCAGCTGCTGGAAACTGTCACATAACAAACACCTTACACTCATTCAAGGAAGTTACCTCGCCCAGAAATCAGTCATCCGTCAGAGTGTCAGGTTTGATGTTTCACCACATGCTCCTGATTTTGGATTTCGGTTTGCATCGTTTTCTGAGTTTTTTAAAAATGTGTTGTGTGCAGCATGATGCGCTGGATGTATCGACATGTTTGCAATCTTACACACGTATGCTCGCACCAGATTATCAGAATGTCCCATTTTAAAACATTTTTATTAATAATAAACACTCTGAACTAGACTGAACTATAAAGTAAATGTGCC
The DNA here is from genome assembly GCA_003416845.1 of Oplegnathus fasciatus. NCBI lineage: Eukaryota > Metazoa > Chordata > Actinopteri > Centrarchiformes > Oplegnathidae > Oplegnathus > Oplegnathus fasciatus. The sequence goes on along the minus strand of NTHP01000814.1, from coordinate 106,294 downwards.
GTAAAACCCAAACACAAATGTTAGGAGTCTTAAAAATACAGATGAATACAGAAAGCACAATAAAAATTACATTAATACCAAACATGAAATCCAAAATATGAAATAGAGCACTGAGCAGTAAATCCTTTATAATATCCATACTACAAAGACAGTTAAAAACGCCACATTTTACACCATGTTCGGTAATTAGCTTTTCTTAAAACGTGTTTTCACCAGAAGTACTTTAATGTGACCTCCTCTCACCTGCCGTGTGGCTGGTTTGCAGAGTACATATTAACCTGTCTGTCAGCCATGCAAAGGTATGAAATCAGTGTATAGTAAGAGGTGAACGCCCTGCAGCTAACACTGAGCTTGTGTTTCATAAGAATGGTGTCATCTGTAAATACAGAAACTCTCAGTCCAGAGGAGATTTCAACCATCACATCCTGTCTGATGTGGAAAAAAGGAGAGTGTCCGCTGTCTGTCAGGAGCCTGTCAGAACTCACTCCCTCTGAGTGTGTGTGTGTGTGTGTGTGTGTGAAGGCATGTAAATAAAGTTTCAGATTTCTCTTTGTGTATGGATGTAGTGTCTGCTGGTGTGCAGGTAAGTGTTCATTTCTTTGTGTGTGTGCCTTCAGTGACCTCATATCTCAATATCAAAGACTGCAGCCGTCTCACACTGAGCTGTCTGCCAGCATCAGCATTCAGCAGACCTGACAGCTCCTGTGTGTGTGTGTGTGTGTGTGTGTGTGTATCGATCTGACTGTGTGTATGTGTGTGTGTGTTGCAATATAAGGTGTAACTCACTCCAGAAAAAGAAAGGACACACAAACATGTGTTTCCATCCACATGTTTTTATACACATTTTCAATTTGCAATATATGAAAAAACCTGAGTAGAAACACTGATCAAAGTATGGCAAAAAAGTTTTTATGCTTGGCTGAGGCGGAAAAGTTTTTTATTGATTAAAACAAAATGCAACAAAGTGCAATGGAAACAGACTTAGCAAATAAATCATGATGCACATGAAGCATGTGACCGCCTCACGAGAGACAAAAAATGGCAGCAGAAAACATCATGAAAACATCAGATCGTAGCGATGAGGAGACTAACCTTCTTCAGATTACTAACTGAAACAAACACAAATGCCATATTTTCATCATGTATTGTTTTTCACTGTTTGAGGTTTGACTTGAGCTCATTTAATTACATCGCCTCATTGCTCTTTTTCTGCAACAACTGAATGGCACCAGACTGGAGAATTAGCCCCACCAGCTGTTTGTTTCAGTGTTGCCAACTCCTGTTATTCACATAATGGTAGTGGATGGAAACTCTTTTGCCAATTTTCTGGAAGTTTGGTTAAAATTTGTGCTGCATTTGGATGGAAACCTGGTTAATGATTAGTTCATGTTGGTTCTTCTTTCTCAGTTTGTGGTTCATAAAAAGAGTTATGAGGGCTTCTGATAAATTTGCCATTATGGGGGCATCCTGGTGGCTTTGAGGTCAAAGACTGACCATGCATGACCTTTGTAGCATGTTCTGCATTTCCTGTCACCCCTCCACTGTCCACTATCAAATACACCTTATCTCACTATATCAATGTGTGAGAGACATATTTAATCAACATGTAATATTCTCTCTTATTTACAAATAATGAAAGGTTGAAAACCAAAAAGGAATTAAAAGGGTTTTGAAAGGATTTAGAATTGATAAACTATTCAACACTTAGCACTAATTTCAATACTATAAAATGCTAAACCCTTAGCCCTAGACCTGACAGCAGATAACACAGCCCAGAAATGATGATATCCATGACGATAAAATAGGATACTGAATATAATTTGGGAGTTACAAATAACACATGTTAAAAATACATTAAATACCTCGGCAAAAAAACAAAAGACGCTTCCACATAAACGCACAGAAACACTGTGTGTTCTATGACTACTACTTCCCACTACTACCACTGCTTCCTGCAATGTATTTGTGTGTGTGTGTGTGTGTGTGTGTAGGTAAGCAGATCACAATGAGTGTGTGTGGGAGCATCAAAGGATCTGCCTACATTATACTATATGTGTCCTGTGTTTGTGTTTGAGCAGCTCTGAGGCAGACAGCTGGCTGACAGAGACAAGAGAACAACAAGATAAGAGAGAAGAGGAATCACCTCGCCTTCACACAGTACACCTGACAACGATAACCAGAGCTCGCTCACTCACTCTCTCTCTCACACACACAGTTTTTTTGTCACTTGGCTCCCTGTGACTTTTTGTCTCTGTCTGTCTTTGTTAGGACTGTCCACAGTGAACTTCTGATTGAAGGCTTCTGTGTGTCACGTTCAACCATCAATTAGTACTTTATCTTGTTATTAATTGTGATACCGTGGTGTAATTACCATCCGTAAATTACCTAAAGCAAATGAGCTTACGGTGTCCCGTATCTCACACCAGTGGTATTGTCACTGTTAAACTCTGTTTGACACTGTTAAACTCATATTTAAGCTTAATGTGAATCAGTGTAGGTAGGTGGCGATAAAGGAGCCTCAGTTAGACTGATAAAAGTATGTTTTTAAGCCAAATTTTAATGATGAATTCTTAGTTCATTTTATTTTTTATTTTTTTACATTTTCATAAAAGTACAGGTAACATGGTAGCAACAGTCCAGTGAAAGCATAAAGACACTGTGGTGGACCAGAAGTTGTATTTTCATGAGGTAGGATCAGTTTTACCATTCCAAGATAGGACAAGCCCTACCTACAGTACACTACATGCCCTACCTGACCAAAGGACAACTAGACCAAGGTAGCCAGAGTGGCATGGTTCAGACAAACAGCCAAATTCTGGCCAGACTTGAATGACAGGCTTGAATCGTAAAATACAGAAGAATTTTGGTTGCCAACATTGCACACAGACTTTGTTGAATGAAGCTGTTTCCTGCATCCCAAATATTTCAGATGGAAGGATGCATCTAACGATAGAAAGAGCTAATCCTTTCATGCTAATAATGCCTCTTTGAAGGCACCAGTATGTGTCAGCCGAAGTGCTTGTTGGATCTTTGCAAAGTGTCTGTAACCCCTGGGCTGTGTCCCACAATTTTTGTAACTTTCTGAAACCAATCCCAACAAGCACGCAAACTCCATTCAGTGATTATCCAGGTGTGTGGAGTGGACGGAGAAGGCAGCGTTTGAATTTCTCTCTCGAGCTCTTTTTCATCCGTCACACAACGACTTCTTTCACTTGTTGTATAAACAAGCGCCACAATATGGATGTCTTTGAGGAATGACTGTCTCTGCCGTTGTTATGTCTTGTCCATGTACTTTTTCCCCCGCCTTTGGTGTGTGGTTGTTCGGAGCAGCAATGAACACGTCTGGATTCGGATGTGGCTGAACAAGAAATATGAGCTTGTTAGTTTTGACCATACGGCCGCCTTAAGGCTCCAGGCTCTGTGGCTAACCAAACAGATGTTGAGGCCACGGCCAAAATGAGCCTGTGTGATGGCCTCTATGAAACCATATTGTTTGGATCAATATCGAGCATGAAGCATGACACTGGGGCAGCACCATGCCGTCAGTAACCCGTCCATCTGTGCAGATCATGGCCACATTTGAGATGGATTACTGATTAGAATAAAACAGCCCTCATGAGGCCTGAAGCATTTCGCTGTGAAGAGCTGCATGAACATTTTACACTGCGGGCTGTTCTGTACCAGAATGCCTGGACCAAGGAGTTCACAGGGTACAATAAGGTATGACGTGATATGTATGATCATTGCACCTTCTAGTCAGCAAAGCCCTTTAAAACTGTAAAGATTGTGTGAAAAATTACCTTGTGTAATTGACACATAAATACTGATTTCAACACTTCTCATCATGGTTCACGAGGCGCCCACTCCACCTCCACTCGCCAAAATTAAAAAGTCATTCAGTGGTTAACTATCTGCTCTGCTGGGCTACAGGAAACTTCAGTTTAATTGGTGGCTGCACATGTGGATTTTTGCTGCAGCTCCAAGGGATTAGTGCAAAAAATAATTAGTGTTTCCACTTCAGCTTGTATCGAGACTATGAGGCTGACAAATATGCAAATCTGAGTCACTGTACACAACAATGTGAATTTGGGAATATGAATTCCCACATACATTGAAATTCACAAATCTTTTACCAAAAGTGTGTGAATATTTTTCAGGTAACAAACTTGTATTCATATTTGTGAATCTTGAAGAACACAAGTACATCACATTTGCACATCCTGCATGTAAATACAGTATATACACTGTTAAAAATAATAAAACTTTTAATATAGAGATAGTGTAAACTGTTTCAATAGCAGTTCCTCTTTAGTTTTTCAACTAAAGTTTTATGAATCTACAAAAATGTAAATAGAATTTTTTGTTTGGAACAGAAAAGGTCAGAAGGAGGATGCTGCACTTCAATATTAATTCCCTTGTTCACATTACAGGATAATGAGCATAATTTAATTTCCAGTGCAGCAGATCAGTGGCTAATGCCAGTGGAACGGGATGTATTTAATGGAATTGAGAAACTAATTGCAAAATCTAAAACTGGATTGTCTGACATGTTCAGAGGAGGAGTTTCACTCCTCCAACTGATTAAACTGTTTCAGCAGATTAATTATTTCTCTCAGTCTCCAGTTTTCTCCAGCCACTCGCCCTGAGTCTTTGTTCAGTGTCTTTCTCTGTCTGTGCTAAATTTTCCTTCCTGCCATCTTAAAACTGGTAATTCTGCTATGGAGACGACTGTACTATCTATAGACTACCTATTCAGACTGTTGTTACAGATAGGGCTTTCCCCCCAGTGAGACACTCCGCTGTGCGCGGCGGATCAGACTCCGGATACCTGCGCCCCTTGGTTCGGGCCCCTGCTGCTGCTAGCAGTGGGTCTGTGCCCATTAGGATGGCGCTGATAAAAGCTTACTCCATTGCGAATAGGTCCTTTATTCCGAACAATTTATTCACCTCTAAAGACTTGGATTTCCTGTTTCTGATCAAGACTTGGCAGCGGAACATAGAATACGGTCCCCTAATCGAACTGTGCCTGCCGGATTGTTCTTTTATCAGCACTCCCTGGACCTCGGGCCATGGTGGAGGACTCGCAGTGGTTTTCAGGAACTGCTTTTCAACTCGGACGGTGAGCACTGAGGATTTCTCTTCTTTTGAACTGCAGATGACCAAAGTTGGTCGTTCAAATCCGATATTATATTTTAATTTACTGACCCCCTGGTTCTAATAGTTGAATTCAGTGATTTTTTATCCTCTATCATTAGATTGGACAGAGTTATTATGGCTGATGATGTTTGTTGCAGCTTTGCTGCTGATTTTCTTAATGCCACTGAGTCTTTTAATGTCATTCAGCAAGTGTCTAGCCCATAGACTGTATATAAAGATGGACGACATAACAGCTCCCTAAAAGTGAAGTCAAAACATCTCGATCGCCCCCTGGTGGCTGGCTGCAGTACAGGTCATAAATTCCGCCCCCTCCATGTTAGCAGATGGGACATGGGCCAAACTAAAAAATCAAAGTACAAGTCAAATAAATTTTTCCCAAAGATGGTTTCTGTCATTTTAGGTTATTCTTATCATGCTGATGTTTGTTCAAGTGTTAATTTTTCTGAAAGTTTGGTTTTAATTTGTTATTTGATGCTATAAAAACGGGGTGAAACGTCATGATTGACAGCTGTCCATCACAGTGAAATAGTCGCGGAGGTACCTGCAGACATCTTTTCAGGAATTGTACGTCGGTCGGAACATAGAGAGGAGATGTAACTTTAACTTTTGCCTGTGATCGTTACTTAGCAGTTACTAATTATTGATTATTGAGTCGGGCAGGACCTCGATACCGTGGCTCCTTCTCCGATCACTACTGTGCAGCCTCTGGCTCCACATGACGTCACCAGCGCAAGATGGCAGCGCCCGTATCCGGGATATTTTGGCTTCACTTTTGTACAGTGGGAGGAAGTGGAGACGCGTC